>SNQJ01S0118912.1:14119-27438 GCA_010110895.2 Picea sitchensis
TATAGTGCACCGAAACTAGAAGGAGCATGCACGCTTGACAATACAAGCCCAATGGAGACAAGGCTAATGGTCAGTTCAAAGAGAAAACAAGTGGAAAGGAGGATAATACAAAGGAACCTCTAAGTGACGACGACTATCGGAATTGAATGCCGAAAATTACTGATGGGATGCCGCATTAATCATGCCAACTAGAGATGACAATGTAAATCAATGACAAGTACAAAGGAACCGACGATTTAATTAAAGCATAATCATAGTAACGTCTCCAAAAATATTCATAGGACGCCGATACAAAGTAGAGACACAGGAGTAGAAAGGTTATTGCAAAATTGGAAAACGCACAGAGCGATAGAGCATACGCAATAGAGAGCGAAGGTTACAAAGGTTATAGAGGCTATTGAGCTTGATGAATGACAACTTTACCACCATGACACCACCCAAACATGGAGAATCAAGCCAGACTACCAAATGACCCCAAGGTAGTACCAGAGAACAATCGAAACCATAGGGAAGCGAACAACAACCATATCAACTGCCAAAAGTCATATATGTGGACGAAATCCCATCGTAGGATACAACACCAGGAAGCCCCACACCTATTGAGGAGGAAAGACAACAAACCGCACCTGTGAGCATGGACATTGATATGCCAGAAGAGGGATAGGGATGACAAAATGAGGATGTAGACATCCAAGTGGAACCTGAAAACCCTATAGAAGCTCCAGGAGTCAATGGCACGACTCCAAACCAGGAAGAAATGATCGCGCCATAAGAATCACAAAAAACCACATCGGAATAGTCACAGGAAGGATAAGTGGAGGATGTCACTAGCCGACCATAGGAGTATGTCGAAGAATGAACAATAGAGGCTAGAACTTCGAGCCTACCACCACAACGAAAGGGAAAGGAGACGATACCTAGGTCACCATGCAGGCAACCCGCCGTAACAATTTTATTTTAACGCATACCAGAAGAGGTACATGTACCAAACAATTTGTTAGGATATGTAGAGAAAGTGAAGTACTTAGACCACGATGTAGCAGACATGTAAAATTTCCAAGAGTTCGCTAAGAAAATATACCTACAGTCTATGGGTATAGGATCCTTTGGGGAACCAATCCATCGACCCATCTAGTGGGCATCAGAGATGGAAAAAACTAGGATTCTAGGTCTGTTGGACCTATCACACTCTGGGAGAGGCCACTATGCAAACAATTGTGTCAAGAAGATGATGGCAGTCACACATGGCGGATATCTATGGCTGGAACAAATCATCTCAATAGACGTAGAACTCATCGCACACATCACAGGGCTGCCATCACGGGGCATGGATCATGCATAGTTTCTCGAGGAAAAAACAAAGGAGAAAGCACTACCTGAGGAGATGAAGAAGAAATATGGAACTGAAATGGGGTCACGCAGAATCATTATCAAGCGTATTAGTGACATCGCGACAAGAATGGCCACAAAAATTATGGCGTGCAAATTACTCAGAACATTCCATAAGGAGGAAGTCTCGACCGGGGTTGTCGCAACTGCAGCAAAATGTGTTGAGGGCACCACACTCAGCTGGGCCCCTTATTTGTTGAATATGTTCTTAGACGACTGCAAGGATGCGCAGGATTTGGGGACAAAATTTCATTATTCATGGCTACTCATCTTGATAGCCATTATGGGATGGAAGGACCCGAAGTACTCATTTTTTTCTACTAGACCCAAAACCTACCACGGAGCACAATACTTATCGCTTGGAGGCATTTCAGATGCCAAGAATAGGAAAGTGGATGCAACTATATTCGAAGGATATCTCTGTGACCTACAGGACACCATTGCTAACACTTGGAAGATAACACCAGAATATGTTGCAAAGTATCAAGGCATAGCCAACTTCAAATACACTAGACATGCTATGTGGATCCAGGTGTAGAAGGACCCCGACAATAAATGGTTACTGCAACAAGGAGGGGGACATACAAATGGTCATTAAGGATTGGGAAGACGAATGGAGTATTTCAATCCTCATTCGAGGAATACCCGCAGAGATAGAAGAGGTGGAGGTAAGACAAGAACACACACATGTTGATAAGGTAAGCGAGGAAAAAACACAACTCGAGGAAGTAACAGTTCCAAAGAAACCAAGGACAGGTCATAATAAGTCACATCAGAAGAAAAGGGGGAAATCCAAGACAGGAGTCTTGAGAGGGAATAAGAACAACACACAGGTGCCCCAGGTACAACAGAAATAGGTCGAGACAACATAGGGAAATACATCAAGTGCTACACCACAAGAGAAAGGCCAAATTAAGAGGATAGTCACCCAGACGGGGGGTGTGTGAAAGAAGGCAAAGGAACACAAAATGCCCTTGGAATACAAGATCATTGAGGATGATGTAGACATGGTGGCTCAAATGATCCAAGATCACACACTTGAGGATTTCGAGAATGTCGCACACCAAAGGGACATAATTGAGGAAGAGCTGGAACACATACGACGTCTCCTCAGGCAGCTCGGGGAAGCGAAAACAGTCGGTAGTAGTGTATAATTGGGCCTGTTAGCATCACAGATAGGAGGTAAAGATGGATCAAGAGAGAAGGATAGGATCCAGATGACAACACAGTAGAGCTCAACATTTCGTGTTACATCCAACATGTTGCGCATAGATAAAATCGTGTGGTAGACATCCTTGAAATAGTTGGCTCAACTACAGTTGGTATTGACTTAGATACCAACCAAGGAACTTTATAAATTACAAGTCAGTGTTACACAAGAGGTGCAGTCTCTCGCACGCATGGAGACAATGAAATTGCAACAGACAAAGGATGATCGGGACAGCTTGGAATTGGTACTTGAGCAGGCCAAGCCTGAGACCAAAGAGGAGAAGGAATTCATGAAGGTACTGGAATAGAAAGTGGCCATAGCCTATGCGAATATACCAAACAATGCACATATGGACGAACTCACATTCACAAAGAAGATTGTGTATATTGTGCAGATAATCGATCAATACCAACAGGAGATCGAGAACCTATGGGATCTGCTCACACCTGTCACTCCACTAGAGGTGAGGGAGAAAAGGCAAGAAGGAGGAAATTTCACAGATAAATGGGATAGAATGACAAGTCCACGTGATGGTCGACTTGTTCGAGAAAGAAACATAACTCCAGACGAAGCTAGAAGAGGATCAACAGGTCCAATAGTGGGATCGAGGAAAATAAAGGATAAGTGAAATGATTCAGGACCTCAAGCAGAGGAAGAGGAAAATTTTGATCAAAGAGCACGTCTAAGGAGTCCAGGACATGATGAAACTACAGGAGGAACTCATAGCTATGAAGACACATAAAAAGGAGCGCCAGGCGCAAATGGAACCACTCCAGGAGCGAGCAGAAGAGGTCATTTCATAGGAGAAATAAGCCAAAACAAATATGTCACAAACCTAGGCAGAATGTGCAAGAATGGTCAATGACGAGATTGTAGTGCAGATATTGGATGCACTCAAGAAGAAGACTGTGCAGGCCCAAACACAATAAATCAAGCTCATGGAGAAGTTCCAAGCGATCACAAGGGAGATCAACGAAGCACACAGGGGTTAGGTGGCTCACAATGAGCCACATGTTAGTGTTGGGGGATTATTGGAAGAAGCACAAATCATAAAGAAAGGCTATTTTGGGAAGAAAGGCATGCACGAGGAAAGCGACAGTTGGAAGGAACAACAGCACGCACGCATGCATGGAAGACCTAATGATGTTAAGGTTAAGGTTTTTTGTAATACATTGTAATGGATGATGAGCCAAAAACGTATATATAGATACCTAGGAGGTCTAGATAGGTGTTAGTTGTCTATAATGAATAATTCTTAGGAGACAGAGGAGGGTAGTAGTTTAGTCTAAAGAGACGACGGAAGGAAGGAGTCCTATTTTGATAACTAGTTTGTAATACTCTATCATATGACCTAATTTTGTAAGTTGTTGAGTTGTAAAAGAGTCAGAAGGGTACATCCTGAGGGTTAGATCATAGGCTGAGGAGTCTGGTGTGATCTAGTCCACCTGATAATAGATATCGACCCGATTGAGAAGGAGTTGTAAAGCACGTGGGGCTCTAGTTTTGGAACTACCATAATATAAGAGATTGAGAGCCAGATATTTGTGGAAGTAGCCTAGGGGGGGTGAACCATGGTAAAACCTACATTATGTGATTGAATTCTTGTGTCTCTTTTACTATTTATGAGTAGATGTTAGTATGATAAATGAATGAGCTAATGAGTTTGATTACATCGCATACATAATTGGGAATGACAGTATATTTCTTTAATAAGTTAAATAGAAATCTTAGCGCATACTTCACATATCTCTATTTAGTCCTATATTGCAAACACCTAAGTATTCCAGTCATTGATTAAGACTATCTCCGGTGAGACAACACAGTGTACATTGTGCACTGCGTTGCCTTCTAGTTTACCACGAGGGTCGATAGTTTTAGAGGCTTTGTTGGAACCCTAGTAGACATGAACCTGGGTCAATCATGTTAAAGGTATAACTAAGAGTAATTAATCCAACACCAAGTCGAGGATTAATTATCAAAGGTATAGGGAAAAAACCCACATACTACACCCTCATGTTGTACGTTCATCAGTTTTATAGCTAGTATGAAGTTTTTAATATGGTCTTTAGGAAATCCAAAGGTTTCAAGGTAAAACTTGGGAAGTAATTTTTCAGGATGTCGAGGGAGGTTATGTACCCATCCTGGGATTTCTAGAGCATCTTTGGCTAACCAAGGTTGATTGTTTGGAGGTGGATTCCCCCTTTCTTCATTATTGTCATTGTTATCCTCCATGTTGTCCGATTCTAAAACTGAGTGACCCGATTTGAACCCTTCCTCCTCAAATTTGAAATCATTTGACTCAGAGTAGTTACCAACTGGTGTTTTGAGGATTAGATTGAGGGGTTGTTTTATCTCAGTGAGGGAAAAATCTATCAAGTCTTCTACTGTGTGAACAAAAATCTGGTCGTGGGTATCGACCAATGGTATAATTACTTGTTTTCTACGAGGAAGTAATGGGTCTAAGGGAAATGATCCATTTTTCCAAGCGTAAGCTCTTGTGATTCTTCTGAATTGGTTCAACTCCTCACAGGGAAGAGCATAAGGTATTTCAGGGAATAGGTTTTCTTCCTCGTGCTAGGGTGAGTTACTCATTTCAGGAGTACTCTCTATATGTGGGTTATCTTGAGAATGACTAGCCATGCATGTGGGATGTTTTTAATTTTTCGGCTATGTGAAATATTATATAAAGAATATTGTTATCCATTAATTCATTCAGGCCCTCCTTCTAGCACCAATTATATTGAGGGGTCCGAGATCCCTTTAACTCAACAACATGAACCAAACCCACCTTAGTGGCCCAATTAGACTCTGCAATGTTTTATGGTGGAATGGTTCTCCATATATTTCGATCTAGCTAATTTATCAATGGGATTTACTTGGTGATTGACAGGATATCTTCCTATGAAAGTTCCTCCTCCAATTTAAACGTTCTCTTTTTTGTCCTTTCTTTTATTATATGAGTATGATAAAATGATATGTGTTGGTATAAACCAACTGATAGAAGGGATTCTTAACTACTGAAGAAGGCTGAGCTTGGGATAACCCTCATGATGAAGCATGCAAACAAAGAAATTCACACCTATTACAATCCTAGTACTAATACATTAACTTGATGGTATTTCATCATTGACTGAGATACAATTATCGTAAGAAAAATACGCATGTAATAATATGATTGCAAGAAAAATAGTTTCCTTAGATTTAACATCAATCATACATTAACACAACAATTTTCTTTCAATCATTAAGAACAAAAGAACTTCAAAAATATTGAAACAAATAACTTATCAATAGATCCAAAAAATATTACTCGTTACAACATCAATTACTGAAATAAAAGTTGGAAATAATTCCTCCTCAATCTAATCACATAATTCTTTTGATGAAAAACATAATTTTGTCTCTAGTCCTAAACAAGACTTCTCAATTAAGGTTGTTCAGAAATAATTCTTTACAATTCCCAAAAAGAGGGTCTTTTCCTAAAACCATCGACCTTTTCTAAAAGGCCAATCCTTTTATTTATAAAGAATCACTAACTAAAAATAACCGCTACAAGTTTAAGTTAAGTAAAAAAAAATAGTGCCATGTGGCGCTTGATCTCTTTGTTCTCTTGAAATCATCTCATGGTTCTACTGGAGTGGATGACTCTTCTCATATTTTGACCACTTGACGAAGAGATCCTCACATGTGTTAGCATATGGGAACCTGTGTTGATCCATCGGGGATAACAAGATTTCTTTCACTTCTACTACATGTTCTCTGTATTTGATGAACTTGGCACTCAACCACTGCAGAACTACATGAGACTTGATCAAATGTTCCATAAACTGTTGTATTTGACCTGGTGCCATGCTTTCCGCCTATGCGGTCTCCAATTCCCATGTTTATTCTTGTTTTGCATGTCACTTGACTATGTCATGTAGGTCAACAAAGTCTTTGGATGAGCCAAATTCTGGGAGGCCAATGCCTTTCATATCCCGATTGAGTTTTTCCCAACCCTTTTTGCACTCATTCCACTTATTCTATATCTACCACTGAGGTTCCTGGTCCATACTTAACTAGTATTCGACTGCTTCCTGATTCGAGAGATGTTGCTATCCCTTAGAACTCTAATACCATGCTCCTTTTTGTCTCATCCCTTCTACACTACGCCGATGTAGTCAATTCTTTATACTGCTTGATATGATTTTTCATACCATCTCTCCACATCCTTACAGTTTTCCAGTGCCATAAGGGTATATTCTTGGAAATAGGCTATACCTGTAGTGAAAATATGTCTTTATTTTGTGAACTTTGAATAAGCATCTTGGAACTCACTCTTTAGAAACATCATGGCCTGCGTTGAATCTTGATAGTATTTTTCCAAATGGTGTAGATGATCTAGCGCCTTTGGTGCAGCGGCTAGTTTCTTTTCATCTCACCTTGCTTGATTCAATGTGGCATCAGTGATATCCATCCCTCTTCCAATGAGCTCAAATGTCTTTTCATTTTCTGTATTGAGAAACTTATCCTCTGTGGTGATGAGAATCGAGCTATCCAACGTGAGTCTTCTCTTACTGGTGGTCCTTTTCATGGTAGATTTCATTTTCCTATCATAAGTGATCACTTGTATATCGACGACCTCATCAACAGGCTAAAGTAGTTGTTGTTCCCCCCAAGTTAGAGTGTTTCCCAGGTTCCCTGTTGTGTGTATTTGTTCTAGGACTAGTTCTTTACTTCTTTCATATTCTTCGATGGCTCAAACTTCATTTGGTGTTCATCAACTCGTGAGGTATTGACCAAAATTGAAGAGTTAGTGATAGGTTCAATACTTACTTGGTGATCGGTTGTTGAAGTGTCGATACATTGTTGTTGCACTTCCTCTTTTTATATCCTCTCTAAAGATATCTTTCGGGGTCCTTAACAGGTCAAGAAACTTAGTGTCTAATACACTTTTGGCCTCATGGTCGCCTGACAGAGGTTTTGAGCTGATGCATCGAGACTTGGAGAAGATTTTTTCTCAGGTTCCTTCTACTCTGTAATTGGTATCAAAGTTACCAGTGAGACCTTTGAAATCTCCTCATCATCATAGATGGTTATTAGATCAAATAGGGGATTTGGAACACTTGTTTCACCCGGTGTTCTTTGACTTTCAAACTGGGTTGAAATGGTTACCGGTGATCTAATCTGTGATTATGGAACTCTAGTGTTTTCCAGACCGGTTATTTCCTCTAGTTGTATCGACTCTGAGCCATTTGTCTCCTCTTTGATTGTAATTGGTTTTTCCGAGGGGATCCTCATAATTTATATGATTTGAGGATTGTTCTCTAGATGATCGATGACTCTTTGGGATCCTTCTAGTAACACCAACCCTATCCTTTGTGTCTCTATGTTTTTTGTTTCTCTGATTTCTTCTCTAACCCTGAGAGATTATTGATCCAACCGCTCTATTGTTTCGACCTGCTCATCCATTCTCATAGATTTGAACCTGGTCATGTTTGGGTTAGCTTTCCTTTTTAATACCTCCTCCCAATCCTGAACACATTCTGTAAAAATCTCATCTTCAAACTGGTCATGCACATATGGCCAATGGGAAGAGACTTGTGAAGCGTGTTGGAGGACAAGGCCTTTAGGGTCGTGCTTGCAAAACTGACCTGTCAGGAACCTGTATTCTCGTTGACTCAAACCCTCTTATTTAGCTTGAGGAATTTCCTTCACTATATAAAACCCCACATGGAAACTGTAGGGTATAAATGCTCATTTATTTTCCTTAACCAAAGTGGCCTTATAGCCCTCTACCATATTTTGATAAAAGATTTCTCCTACAATGAGCCGGTCTAGGAAATGAGTAAGGAGAAAATGTGGTGCTCCGGTGGCCCTGGACACCCTGATATAGGTTGTGTGTTCATCTATATATCAATGTCCTACCTTCGATATCATTTTCTTGGCTGCTATAGACAACCTTAGGAATTCCTTTTTAAATATAATGAAATAAACCTCAATGATGAATTCATCGCAAATAAGGGAATAAGAGTTTTTTTACCCATTCTCCCATAAGATGTTGAAGTAGACATGAACAACAAGTTCTACAATGTGCCAACTCAAATTCATACTGGTGAAGAAATTCCTTGCACAGATTACATATAACAAATACGAGGCCATGTGAAAAGCGGGTGATTCTCCTTCTTTCGATGTTTGAGCCTACAATACATTGGTACTCAATTGCTTCGAGATAATTTCTTCCCAGCTGAAACTACTCCCTGAAATAGCCACCATGTATTCTAGGGGAATCCATGCCTTTGAGAATTTGGCACAGTCCTTTTCCCCGTATAATCAGTAGATGAGATCCATCAAGTATATATATGGCTCCCTCATGTTTTGTCCCATACTAGTCATTGCTCTGGTTTGTAAATTTCTTGTCATCCTTCCACCATAAGGCCATCAATCGACTAATGTTGTGGAATTCATATAACTTCACCACAAAATATGTGTTGAACCACTTCTCCAAATCCCTGATCTTGTAATACTTATGGACTTTTGTCGGGAGAAAAAATATGAGACACCCACTATTCTCATTGTTGATAAGGAATTTATGTGTGTCTGTGTGATCAATTAACCAACTCAAGGTCTCGATGCATGGAAAAATTGGAGTTTGGAAATCTACCATGTGAAAACATGACCGTCAAATGTTCGAGAAAACTTGGTTGTTGAGTGCCCTTACATCCGGGTCGTTGTGTGGGATGATCTCATATTAATCCTCTTGGTTGATTATTTTGAATAGATATCCCCACTATGGGAGCATTATTTTAGATCCAGTGGTCTATTTTCTATCGCAAAAAGCTGGGGGTTGAATGAGTGTCTTCTTGGTTGAAGTTTTAATGACTGGTTCCTCCCTAGGAGCATATTCTAACTACCTCACAATTCTAGGAGAAGAACCTTCACCAATATCTGCCTCTTTTAACTTTAGTGCCCTCGGTGAGCATCTGGTCATTTGATTTCTTGGAGGCATTTTTTCCTGTAGCTAGAACATATTTAGACACTATGTAATAGATCTAATGTTGATATATAGAAATTATGACCGTCAAACTGATAAAAATTAACTCATACCTCTTCTACTAGCTGAACCTGGTTTTGAAAGTCTGAAAATCAAGTGCAACTCTTGAGACACTCTCTTCGCTTCTTCAACTTCTCTGAAAATGGAAACTTGTGTGAAAAATGGAGGTGTTCGAAGTTGTATTAGGGATTTAAATAGAGATAATACTTACCTTGTTGCATCAATTATTCAATCCGAGATATGAGTGCATTTCTACAAAATCTACCGCCATATATTCATTATGTTTAAAATTAAATTTGATCGTAGGTTGGCGGCGTGGGCACAGACTATAATGTGGTCTATCGACGATTTCAAAATCTCATTGTTCAATTGGCGCATGGGGTAGCAATGTATGTGGAGAAAAAAATTAACTGGCCTATTAAATGGCAGAATCTGATCATATCTCTTGCTAAAAACATCCCATCATTTCACTAATCTAACTGGTGGATTGGGAGTCGGGGCTTGTATTTAAACACTGTTCATTGATATCTAATGAAAACAAATCTGACGCCAATCCATCTTGTTGTAAAAAGTTGACGTGGAAAATATGACTCAAAAGTGTGACTAGGACATAGGGAAACCTAAGGTGACTCGGGAGGAAAACAGGTCATATGAAATGCCTATGTGGAAAAGATACGTGGCAATTGAAACCAGTGTCTTTGTTTAATCATGTTATTCGAAATCAGGGATGTTTTCTTAGCTAATCATTTTAACAATAGGTCCTACCCTACCGATGCCGAAAAAGTATCAAGGATCGACAATCAATGATAATCTTAACCAAGTGCTCCTAGATTTACCCCCTCGAAATTTTTTGATGCCGAAAGTGCATCAGAGGTCGGCGATTGGCGATGTTTCCATGCATAAATTTTTAATGATTTAACCTTTGTATATTTCATCGACCCAGAAAAAATGCATTCATCATCGACTATTGAGGGTTTATCATGGCTCCTGTCAATGTTTAGCCATCTCGTATTTCACCGACACCGATGGGAAATCGGCTAAACCATGAATATTCTTGGTGAACAACTAGAACAAATTTACTCTTCCTTTTCCCGATGTCGATGATACATTAGCGATCAAAGATTATTTTTACTGTGTGGTCATTTTACCTGCATGGATTTTTTCGACACTGAACATAAGCGCGCTAGCTACAATTTTAGTTGTAGATTCTTAGTTAGAATTCCAAGTTCTTTCAGACACAAAGGTTTTCACATTGATAGGTTCAAACAAATCCACTTTGATCGATTAAAATATATGAAAATAAAATTAGAAATCCCTCCAAAGTGGACTCAATTCATACAACAAAACAAAAGAAAACAAGTGGTACCCAAAAGTGACATAATTTCATAAAATCTTTTAGGGTGTGTTGAGTGCGCAACATGTACATTACAGATTGGTATCAGAGCTTCAGGTTGAAACACTGAACTAGTATGGGTCAGAACTGTTGGATAGGGTATTATGGTTAAGAATGAATATTTCCTTGAAATCTTAAATCTTAGGAGAGATAGCATTGCAGAGATCGTGTAGAAGCTAGAGCTTCGTGTAGACATAGATCCTTTGTAAAGGATCGTAGAATTGTGACAATTCCATTTTGAATTCAAGAGAAATCACCACCATGGAATCAAGGATTTATGGATATTTATATTAGAAGGCAGGTGAACGAGCACTCTCAGATAAAGGTTAAACCATAGGTTATGAGAGATTAAGTCACAATCGTCAGATCGAACTTATCGATCGACAATCGTTGATAGAAGTTGAGAAGGAGATGAAAAACTATAGAACTGTGCCACTTTGATTATTATGGGATACATGAAGAAACATGAAAAGGCCAAATCCATGAAGTCCCACTGGTCATCCGATCTGATAGGAGGCTCGGGTGAAATCTTAGCCATTAATCAGGGTCCTCCAGTGTTGACCACTTCGGGAATTTTAACTCCAATATAATCGAACCCTTCTAGAATTGATATTACCCAAAGTCCTAGAGTGTCGATGTCTTAAAGTCCCATTGAACGTTAGATCGAAGGAAGGAATTAAGAATTAATGTTAATCGTTGGATCTAGAAATGTTGGAAGGATAGCAAAGTTTCAGAACTTCAGAACTTCACCACTCCGATAATTACCGAAGAATGGGCAAAGCCCCTAAGTGTCAAAGCCCTGAAGTGTCGAAACCACGAAGTGTAAAGCCACCGTCATGAAATCATGTAAGTCATCATATATAGAGAAAATAATGTGGATCATTTATTTGATGGATGACACATTGTAGGGAACATGGCAAGGGTGCCATGTGGGGACACATGTCTCCCAGATTCAGTACCTTTTGGGCCCAAACCTATTCATTTTTTAGTGACATGTGGAACACATGCCATGGGTACACGTCGTCATAGGTGACATCAACATGCCATGTCATCTCCAGGAGTATGGCTTCTTGGGGTGTCTAATGTCTCTACCAACGAAAGTGTTGAAGTATCAAAGCAACAAATTCACACAAACCATCGATATAATATCCCTTTGGGAACTTTATCAACTGTTAGATCGAGCAATATAAGGATGATGTAAGAACTTCAGTAGGTATCACTCTGAGGGATTTGAATGATTCGGGAGTGGAAATGTCTCATAGTCTCGGAGCACCAAAGTCATGAATTGATTAGGGATTGTCCATCCCAACGCTTAATTAATCCTTAGCCATAAGATTAAACAATGGAAGGACAGGGTAAGTACTTTGGCGGGTATCACTTCGGGGGAGTTGAACGGCACGGGATTTGAAATGTCCCAAAGTCCCGGAGCACCGAATTCCCAATATATTTAAGGGCCATCCATCCCAGTGCTTGATTAATTCGTGACCGTTGATCTCGTTGAAGCCTCCAGATGGGGTGGGACCATACATTCAATGAGATATTAAATCTCAATCGTCTGATTTGCTAGTAGATTTATTGGAAGGGTTTCAAAGAGAAACTGAGGAAACCCTAATTTAGGTAATCCTCATGGGCTAAACTATACTTTTCTAGTGAGGCCCTCACTAGTTGCACTATACTTGTCTAGTGAGGCCCTCACTTGTTGCACTATACTTGTCTAGTGAGGAACTCACTGGTTTCCCTATGTTTGTCTAGCGAGGCACTTGAAAATTAGGGAAAATGTTAGTAGCAACTCCCTGAAGTTTGAAGAAAGTACACAAGTCATCATTCTACAAGTTCAAATTAGCTACAGAAGTTCTAGTATGGTTATATGTTTGTTTTAATGGTTACTTTTTCATATGATGTGGTGAATGCTTGAGGCATTCTTGGTATTATTGGTCTTGTACTTGGATATGGTATATGGTTGGCTAAGTAAGGAGCACTCATATGTATGGTATCTCATTGATATGGTTCTTATAGCTCACATATTTGAGTTTCTTGTACATGGTTAAGAGATATTCATGTTTTATGGTGATGTATGCATGAGGGGAATTCATAGGTTCTTTGAGATTCTTCAGTGATGACATGGTACATATATGAATATGGTGTTGGATAATGTTTTCATTGATGCCAATGGTTTGATTGATTGATGTCAAGTGATTGATTGATTTCAAAGGATTGATTGATTGATGATTT
Source organism: Picea sitchensis (assembly GCA_010110895.2). Classification (NCBI taxonomy): domain Eukaryota; kingdom Viridiplantae; phylum Streptophyta; class Pinopsida; order Pinales; family Pinaceae; genus Picea; species Picea sitchensis. The sequence goes on from SNQJ01S0118912.1 coordinate 27,377, forward strand.
ATGTAATATAATATGTATTGTCCTTGATGAGAATGCATAGATGAAGATGGATCAATGAGTTG
>SNQJ01S0118914.1:0-27437 GCA_010110895.2 Picea sitchensis
CATTTCCTATGGCTTTTATCTTTTACCAGCTTCTTTTACCCCCTGGGCATTTAGCCCCTTCTTCCCATAGGACAAAGTGTAACCCTCAAAGGTCATCCTAATGGATGGACTAGGGGAATGGGATGGATGTATGGGAGATAGGATGTAAAATGATAGAATGGTGGGAGCGGACGATGGCTCTGCAAATCCCCCCTGGTGGCTAACCAAAACCCATGAATACAAGCTTGCTAGGTCAACTCGTTAATCCCCCCAACAATGGTCAAGTGGATTAGTGTAAGATCCAAGAAGTTATCAGAAATGTAAGGAACATGATGCATATATAAGAAGGTTATAATGATCAAATATGGCACATACCATGATACCTTGGACCAATTACCTCATGGAGCAAGAGTCTTCTCTGATGCAAGTCCAAGACGATGGTGATGGAAGTTGTTGTTGCTAACAGGATAATTCTACGAAGAAGAAGAAGGATGGGCCCTCCAGTGCCATGCTCAGGTCAATCCTGCTCTCGATACTCCATGTCTAGGACTTGTGGGCCTCGAGACATGATCTCCTAGTTATCCCTAGAGATCGGGGATAACAAGCCTCAAGTCGAGTAGCTCTTTCAGCTACATCTGCAACTCACAAAGTTCTAGCGCTGTCATCCTATAAGGAGTCTTGGAAATTGGTTTTGCACCAGGTTTTAACTCAATAGTAAAATCAAGCTCCCTCTCAGGAGGTAACCCTGGCAACTCATTCGGAAAAAAATCCTTAAACTCTGACAATACTGGGTACTGATCCAAGGAGGGTCATTTCTTTTCACTCACTGCTTCCACTACATAAATTCGACACCCTTTCCTCATGCACCGCTTAATCTTCATAGTTGAGATAAAGCGTAGAGACACCTTTCTATGTACACTGTGGATCTCTACTGGCCTTCCTTCATCGTCAACACAAAGCACCCTTTTTGTGAAACAATCTACCATAGCTCGATGAGATTCTAACCAATCCATTTCAATGATTAGGTCATACGTCCCAAGAGCAGTGACATATACCTTCAACCTGGTAGTACACACTCCCAGGTCTACTAGACAATTGTCAACGCTTGGTCCTACCGCTTGTTTTTCCCCTGAAGCCATCTCGACTTGTTTAAATTCATCGTGCTTGTAGGCTGCCAACCCACTCTTTTCTAATGCAGATGGTGAAATGAAACTATCTATAGCACCAGAATCAAATAAAATTTTAACATTGATATGATTTAGCATACCTGATGATTCCACCACCGTGGATTGATGTTATGCCTGGCGATTATTAACTGTTGCATAAATCTGGTGGCTACCACTTGCTCTCCCCATTGGGGCCTTTCCTTCTCTATGCACAAATCCTTCTTGCAACTCTGGGTAGTCACGCTGGTAATGGGGTCCTCCACATCCCCAACATGTAACACAAGATTGAACCTATGCACTGCTCTGTGATGGTCTCTGAAATGAGTTCCTTCCCCTGGAACCCCTGCCCCTACTAGCTTCTCCCTGAGATGGTCGTGCACCTGCTTGCGTCATTGGTGATGAGCGAGATGTTGCACTTGCTGCTATTGAAATACTTGTAGCAATTGTCCTTGGTGTGACTCTATTACCATAAGAAGGTGGCCTAGAGCTCCCTCCCCTGGAGAGGGTCCTAAGGGCCTTCCCCATGAATAAAGGATGATGTGGAAAGGTCGATCCCATACCTCCATTTAAGCTCATGTGTTCCTCAGCATAACGTGCATTTTCAACTTCTTCCGCTACTGAAGACAGTTTCCACATCCGTACCATGGCCCTTATCTTAGGGTTTAACCCATAGACAAAGCGTTATCCCTGTCGTTGGTCATTATCCATGTATGAAACATATTTCACCAACTCCATGAACCTGATCTCGTACTCTTCCACGGTCCTTTTCCTCTGTACTAGTGCATGAAATGCTCCCAACTGTTGTTCCTTGTAGTAAGCTGGTAGATATTTCCTTCAGAACCTTTCCTCAAAAAGTTCCTAAGAGATGATGTCTGGGGTAAGGTACAACTGCCTCTCCAGGTTTACCCACCAGTTCAAGGCACTGTCCCTTAACTGAAAGATTGTTATCTTCGCCTTTGATGTGGAAGCATAGTCTCTTAAGGAGAAACATCTTGTCATTCCTTCCAACTATGCCTCTGCACGTTCACCGACACGACCCCCGGTGAACTCTAGAAGTTTAATCTTCTGCAGTTCTCTAGTGTTGTCTTCGGGTGGAGGCCCTCCCCCTGAATCCCTCGATGCTTCAAGATTACCCGTTCCAGATGGTGGGAGCTCCACTTCGATCCCTGCTGGATGACGCCCCTTTAGAGTCTCATTTATGGCCTCCAAAGAGCACAGAATGAGAGCTAATTCAAGCGATGGTGGTGGCGGCGCTGGCGGTCCCTGCGACGATGCCCCTCTGCCTCAATTTCCTCGAGTCCTAACCATCCTGTATAATTGAATTTGCATCAACCAAAAGTTTGTTAGGGAGAGTCTAAGACAATTCACATTTGTGCAACTTAAACTTGAAAATAGGGTTAGGCATAAGTTTTTTTTACTTGTTTGTAAACAAATGTTACTTTCTTTAGGGGAAGTGGCTAGGTCAGGGTCGAAAGCCTCTAAGCTCGATGTTTTTGCCTAAGGGAACTATTGACTCTCTCGCATGTGATCAACACATTTAACCTATCATTACTATCATGGCGCAGTGGTGTACGGTCTTTGGTGAAAGCTCTATACTCAGTGGATAGGTCGCCAGTTCAAAACTTGTCTGCTCCAACAGAAATTTAATCGATAAAAAAATATATTTTATTAGTATCATAATGTTATGTTAATCATTAAATATTTTTAAATATGTTAATGTTAATTACACATCTAATTAATTAATCATTCAATTACTAATTAATTAATTACCATTATTAAAGCATTGAAATAAATTTAAAATTTGTAATTAATTATTTAAAATTAAAAAAAAAAATTGAAATTAATAAAAGAAATTAAAATAAAGTAATCAAAACACAATTTAGATTTTAATCAAAACACAATTTATAAAAGAAATAAACAATAAAAATAATAAAAAAATAAAAATAAAATTTCGTCGGGCACGCATGAAGCCCAAGTGCCCTTCTGGGCTCTTATCGCCTAAAACCCTAATCCACCCTTACTCCTAGTCATTTCTCATTCCTTCCAGGCCGCCTCCGCCTCTGCAACTGGAGGCCGAGGGTTCATTTTCGTTTGTTATTGTTTTTTTTTGTTTTGAAAGGCGCCATAGCTGGAGGCCTTCAAGCCTGAGCAAGCTAGCCAAGTCTCTTATGAATTCCTCATCTATTTTTGTTTTCGCTTCTTCTTTATTCTTATATTCTCTCTCGTATTTTTGTGGCCAACCGTTTTGGTGTTGTGTTCTAGGTTCTTGGCTTGGTTTGGGCGCCGACTTGGCTACCAGTCGTGGGTTCAAAACCCATGAGCCACCACTCATTTTTTTTTTATCTCGAGTTGGGCCCGTGTATAATATGTTTGATGCATTAGCTTGTGTAAAGGCTTGTGGGCTTCTCCCTTGGCCTGCAGGCTCCTCCCTCGGTCTGATAGTGCGGCTAATAGCCCAAGGCTATCCACTTGTGAGTTTAGCGCTTGCTGCGCTGGGCTGTGTGTTGTATGTTGTGCCTGGTGCATTTAGTAGATAACAAGCCCCTCGTGGGCTCTTCCTTCCTCGAGGCTTGCGCTTAGTATTCACACTCAAAACTTGGTCTCACGAGCAGTGCTTTGGTGCTTGGTCTCATGCGCAGTGGTGGCGTAGTGCAAGAATTCTGACTCCATGTGGGATTCAACTCCTTCTGGTACATACCTAGTACTTGGGTTTTGTCAATGTGTGGAGTGTTTGATGGCATATCGTGGATGAATGTTTTTTGAATACTTGGTGCCTAGTGCATAATGGATGACTCATGGGCTCATTGTGGTTCCTCCCTGGTGGCTTGAAATTTGGTTTGACTTACTCGAATGATGTGAAGTGGTTCCTCCCTGGTGGCTTGAAATTTGGTTTGACTTACTCGAATGATGTGAATTGTGGTTTAAATATAATGTCTAGATAAAAAAATTAATAACAGTTCGGGTGTTCGGCTACTGGCTTGTATAAGTTATACGAGTACCTTATGCCCACCGTGGGTTTCTCTCCATGTAACCTTGTACTGCTGATGCTGGGGTCTCTTTGACTCTGTATATTGATGGTGCTGCTTGTGTACTGCGGTTCTTTTATATTTGGCTTAGGCATAGATCCTGGCCATTAAATTGACACCTGTATTGTGACTCTTGTAGTTTGGTATCAATTGTGGGAATTTTATAGGAAATAGCAGGGTTTGGGTCCTCCCATATTTTTTTTCTTTTGTTATTACTTTTATTTATTTAATTATATATATATATATATATATATATATATATATATATATATATATATATATATGCAGTGAGTCATAGCAGTTCCCCCTCATGGGTTCCTTCTCCATGTGACTTGGGATGTTTGACGCTATTCTGATTGAGTCGTGTTGTAAGGGATCTCTATCGATATAAATGGGATAACACGCTGAGCATAACAAAGGTTCTCCCAGTTATTTGGCACTTGCAGCTGTGCTTGACTTGATAATGTATGAGCTCTAATCCATGTTTCGTGTTGATGGAAGTTGCTTGGCTTGATAGCTATAATGGAGATTCAATGCGAAGGGTAGTTGGTCTAATTTTTTGTCATTGCTCATAGTGCACAAGGGCCCACGAGTTCTCCTTTCATGGTGCTTAACATGTGTTGTCCTGTACCTTAGTTTGGGATTGGTTGTTTTCATTTGAAATAGGTCTTACCTTAATATAATGGAGATTGGTCTTAATGACCCAATAATTTTCTATATACACTTTATTTATATATCTTCTTGTTTTTTTATTATAGTTATAAATACATATATTTTATATATAAGTCCAAATATATATTTAGAAAATCCTCAAGGTGACCATATATATATATATATATATATATATATGTTTATTTGAAATGAGTGTTAACAACTACTCTAACACTTTCAATATATATAATATTATATCATTTTCATTTTCAATGTGCATAATTGCTTAGAAGATAACATACATATATATATATATACATACATATATATATATATATATAAAATTGTGTTTGGCTTTATGTGTTAGGTGGAGTTGAGCTTGGCCCAGATTTGTATACATTTATATATACACTCCCTTATATTTTCCATATACAAAGCACTGATGTGTGTCTAACTATTTATGTTCATGTAACCCCTTTCATGGATTTCATTGTACAAGGCAACAAGTTTTAAAGTTTCATTGTACATGTCAACAAGTTTTGTTGGTTTCTAGGTTTCGTGGTTGTTTACAGACACATAATATAAGCTTTCACCAAGAGTCAAGAGGGATGGTGGTAGGGGGCTGGCCTTGGCTCGATTTCAAACTACAGCTATAATACCATGTGTAAAGCCCTTAACTAAGGCTTCAAAGTTAAATGGTAATTTGTAATCTAAATTACTTTTCCTTTCTTGAACATGACATCAAATTTCTATTTTTGTTTGCATTACTTAATAAATATAACTAATTTATGCTGAAGTTCTAGCAAAATAACCAGCTAAATATTAAATTTTCATTTTATACAGTCCAAAATAATCACAAAACAGATTACACAACATATTACACAATTTCAATACATAGGTACATATCATAACTTCCATTCAAAACAAAATTGTATACTAGTAAAATACATCTTGAAGAAGAAGTTTGTCATTTTCTTTCCTATTGTTTAACGCCTCAAGACTGCTTTGAAACTCCGCTTCTAAAATCAATCTTTTTCTCCCAAATATCAGAGCCTCTTGGCTCCTACCTGTGAACCCTTATGTGTTTCTGCCCCCAGCCCAAAATCCCCAAAGAACCCCGGCGCCCTCCTTATGACAAACCTCCAACAATTTCAACAAACCACAACAAGCTCCTCCACAAAACAACAACCGGATCCTCCAAGCAGAGCCCGTAATACAATCCTCCTCCCAAAATAATGCTCCCCTTGCCTTATCCCTCCCTCTATCATCCACCCATTTTCCTTCATTTACTCCCTCAACTACTCCTCCCTCCATTGGGTGTCAACCACCTTATCCCCTCATTGATGGGTGGATCTTCCGATACAAAATAATAATTAATAATTTATTAAATCGGATTTTATTAAACAGAGATTTAATCATGAAATTAATTAATTAATTAATTAAACCAATATACATTCAACGAATATTTAACCAGGACAATTAATTAATTACACCATTATACATTAAACAATTATCTAAATCACACAATGGATTAATTACTTAGGGTTGTTACATTGATACAACCAAACTACCCAAAACGAGGCCCACAAATTGTTGGTTTTTCGTCTTTCGGGGTTAGGGTTTTGATTTTATTTATACCAAAAGGCCTTTGGAGCCCATTGTAAAATCATCTTCTTGTGAATGCAAGTAGCAAACCCATCTCTTCTCAGATAAGTTGACAATTCATTCTAGCTAGTCTTTCTAATTGGATTTCATAACCTTTGTACATTTTCGCCATTAATAGAAAATTGTGTATTACTGTGATCTATGTGTTTATGTTTTACTTTTTATAAATTTCTGTTATATTATTGCATATCCTAGGATATCTCTATACATTGCTTTTATTGTATATCTTCGCTCTCATTTCGCGTCGAAAATAATCGATCAAGCAGTAATGAGCAGATGCTCTTGATCGCTTTCAATGCATGTCCCCGATGAGGTCCGAAAGTATATGTGTTGAGTCTCAATCTTGTCTCTCTGAAGACAATCTCTTGCACACCACCCTCCATGTCGGAACAAAAAAAAGTGACGGATTAGATGATTCTATCAATTTGTTGCTTGAGCAAACTCTCATGCATGTAGGAGGAAATAATGGAGAATTTTTCCCACATCCTTTCAATGTTTGTCGATAGTACCGTATTACATCTTCATCAAAATTGACTTTGAAGCACCTCCCCATTTCAAGGTACATGTTAATTTTGATATTCTCGCATTTGAAGGTCGAGCAGATGCTAATGTTCTAGACAAATGGTTAAATCTAGTTGTTATTTCTCTGTTCATAATTTTCTCGACAAGGAAAAGATCACCTTCAAGACTCCTTAAATCTCTCCCTTGTGTCAAACATTGGTTGGAAACTTACCGGGAGCAAAGTTCCATAGATGATTCGAATATATGGACTTGAGCCCACTTTGGAATTTTTTGTGGATGCAGAAAGGAACGGTATTACCTTGTTGACAATTATGAGGACCAAGATAATATATGGGACCACATTGTGACAAGAGAGGGGCTACAGCCCGAGTTCACCAATACCTTCCATATACACACCAAGCTAGGTATCAAAAAAATCCGAATGACATTTGGTTCCTGGAATACCATGGGTCTCACCACGATACATCCAAACCGAAATGGATTTTGGATATCTCATCACTAAGTGTTGCTTATCAATATATTGTTAAAATCGTATAGAAATTTAAGTACCAACAAACGGGATTTTGGGTCTCCAAATCTACAACAACCAAAGTATGATAAAGATAACCCTAACAAATAGTACCTCGAAAACCACTCCAAGCCACAGAAAAAGGGTCACTTTGAAGACAAAGAAGGACACCGAAAATGATGCGATTTCCACAAAAAACCCTAGCACAACACCAAGGAATGTCGCCCAAAACGCCATTGGGTGTGTGGTCAAGATCAAAGACAAGTGGAGTCAACCCCCATTTAGAATCGATTCTAAAAATAATCGGTAAAGAAAGATCATCAATGCACTTAATCATATTTTCTAACCACAAATAATTCAACCGTAAGAACCAACGAAGTCTTGAAGAGAAGGCGCGACCTCATTCATTATGTGGGTGAAGGGGACTGGTTGCATTTAATTGTTGATAGCTTATTTAAGAACCTCATCTCACCGAGGTTGTTAAATAGTTGGATTGTCGAACACCAATAATTCCGCGAACCATACACCATCTAGTGGCTTTTCCATGGAAGTGATCTTTGTGTCAGTTAACAAGTTGTTGGAATGTCATATATGACATTCAACCCTTCAAGGATGAGGCATTATGTGATGTTGCCCTCAATCGGATGCTTGTGGGATGTTCTCTACAACCATATATGTGGAAGCCATTATTTATGAGTTTCGACCCCATAGTGTCAATGTTTTTTTTGGGGGTCATCTCTACGTATCAGAGGTTCTGACCATTGTTCCACCTAAATAGTGTCTCAAGGTAGTATCTCATACTACAAGATCTTAACCTCTTCAAAAATTTATTCAGCAGAACAAAATAATATCGCAGAACCACTACAAAATTTCAAGTAACCTTTTATCCAATAGAAGCAGGTCGACAAGATTGCAACAAAGTGTAAAGATTCCTTCTCACATTAATCGGCATCTCATGTAGTTAGGACTAGTTGGCAAATTTCCAACCCTTCCACCACATGTTCATGACAACCTTCAACAAGTTAAGCAATGCACTTCTCCAACACTATGACACAACTTATCAAGATGCAGATTCAACAACGTTTTTCCCTCTCCCTGCATTCAATGTAATGGATACCATTGCTTCCTAAGGAGGGAGGATTGATCCAGGGTGGATATCGGTGGCCACTCCACCTTTTCCACCGTGCCCAAAACAATTTTGGCAATTTTGGTAATTTACTATTTTAGAAGTTTTTAACCGGGGACATTTTGAGGCCTAAATAGTTTTTGGGATCTATTTCAATGATAGTCGAAACCCCTAAATGAATCTCCCGATGATACTTCTTTCCAATCCAGATATCATGTGTCCCAAACAGATTGTGCCAAAGTTACACCGAATTTGATACACTAAACTACCCAAAACCAGGTCCACAAAATTGTTGGTTTTTCATTTTCCGGGCTTTCATTTTCATTTCCCTTTGGAGAGTCATTGTAAAATCATCTTCTTGAGAATGCAAGAAGGGACACATCTCTTCTCGTAGATAAGATGCCACCATTCAGCTTAGTCTTATCAGACTTTGCATGCAGCCTTTGTACATTTTCGCCATTAATAGAAATTGTGCATCAGATTCATGTTTATGTTTGTACATATGATACATTTCATTATATTATTGCATATCTAAGATATCTCTCTACATTTATTTATTATATCTCTACTCTCATTTCATGCCTAAAATAACTGACCGATAATTGACCTGTGAATGTCTCAAGCTAATTTGCTAGGAATATAATACTTTTACCTTTGTTTAAGTGTTTGATGTGTTTCATGGTTTTACTCCATCAAAATTCAAGGTGTTTTCGTGGAGTTTACAACATATATATAATGAACATAGCACAACAATACAAGGAAATAGCAAGATACATAGATAGAACACCACAGAAGAACCAATAACTTCATATCCTGAATCTTATTTAGATAATAAGATGATTTTCATACAATAGATCCGCATATCTAGAATGACATAGATAGAATGTAGAATCTAGAATGAAGATAGCTCCAATATGCTCAATAAATGAAGAAGAAATCCTCCAAAGGCCCAATAGCTTTCAAGTGGAAGAGTACAAGATCAATTTATTTCCCTAGAAGGTCGGATCTCTCCCCTTGGCTGAGTTGCGCACTTTTCTGGAAGTTGTCTCCTTGATATTTCATCCCCCTCTCTGCAAGGCACCAATCCACACCAAAATCCCATGGAATAGTATATTTGAGCTAGGCATGCACCTTCAATGAGTTTCCTTTGCTATAGATAGGGTTTTTACCCTCCGAATTACTAGATCCCCTCAAGATAGTGTGCCCTCCTCCTGTATAAATTGTGCCAAGCTCCCAATAAATTGATGTATAGAGAACACCCTGCTATATAGTGCTAGAAAGGGTGCTCTAGGCCTCATAAACCTGTAATATTCTAGATATAAAAAAGTATGCAAAACGTAATAAAATGCTAGAAATGGCGATGAAATCAACAATATAAACGTAATAAACACCACAATAATACCAAATGATACTAGAATAACACCAAAAATAACACTTTGATTACTAAGAGCAATGTTCACTTGCTCTTCGAGGGGTAGCCCATAGAACGTAGCTCCTATTACAATAATATCCAAGACAACAGTCAAGATACCGACCCCATTTATACTCAACATGTCTATCAAAAGAACATCTAGAGTAAGATCCTCTAGAAGCTGAAACTTCTATTAGGTCTTCTCATCTGAATTTATTCTCATTCCATTTATAGGTCTTATTAATATTGACCCATATTACATCAGATTATATTATTCACCTATGTGAGGGGTTAGGTCCCTAACATGTTCCTCCCCTTAAAAACAACCTTGTCCTCAAGGCTTGAGATGTGTGATATTAACATGTATTACATCGTATTATATTATTCTACCCATGTGAGGGTTTATATCCCTAACATGTCCTCCCCCAAAACAACCCTTGTCCTCAAGGCTTGGATGTGGAAATTGTTGCGGTATCGTCGTTGGTTCCGCAATGGTAGTTGGAGCCCAAGTGGCATCTGCTAGGATTGCATCTTTCCACTGAACTAACACTTCCTTGATGGTTTGCTGATGCAGGCGACGCTCACGCTGGTCCAAAACTGCTTCTGATTGTAGCCAAATGGAGCCTTCTTCGTCCAACTCGAGAAGGTTGGTTTGAGTTTGGCACTTAGTTCCAATCACCTTCTTTAAGCAGGAAACATGAAAAACAAGATGTAGCTTAGAATGACTGGGCAAAGCTAATTGATAGGCCACCTGTCCCACACGCTTGAGAATGGTATAAGGACCATAAAATTTGGGTGCCAGTTTCTGACAATGGTCAACCTTGAGGGAATTTTGCTTGTAAGGTTGCAATCGAAGAAACACTTGATCCCCTTCTGCAAATTGACGTTCATAGAACCCTTGATCTTCTTGTTTCTTCATGCGATTTTGGGCCATGACCAAATTCTCTTTGAGGGTATGGAGAATAGTCTCTCGAATTGTAAGAGTTTTGTCAACCTCCTGGACCTTCGAGACACCTGGTAAACATGAGAGAACTGAAGGTGGATTTTGTTCATATATTGCTTCAAAAGGAGTCATGCGGGTAGATGTATGGTATGAAGTGTTGTACCACCATTCATCTAGTGGCAACCATTGAGCCCATTGATTTTGCTTTTTTGATGCAAAACACCTCAAATATGTTTCCAAGCACTTGTTGACAACTTCAGTTTGACCATCAGTCTGGGGATGATAAGATGTGCTAAGATGCAATTGGGTGCCTTGTAGCTTGAACAGTTCTTGCCAAAAATTGCTGGTGAAATTTGGGTCACGATCAGAAACAATAGAATGCGGCATGCCATGAAGCTTGAAGATCTGATCCATGAAAAGTTGAGCCACAGTGGATGTTGTAAATGCGTGTGGAAGAGCACAAAAATGAGCATACCTGGAAAGGCGATCAACGACCACCATGATGACTGATTTATTGCCCGATTTAGGTAAGCCTATAATAAAATCCATAGAGATATCCCGCAAAATGGTAGGTGGAATCGGTAGTGGTTGTAGTGTGCCAGGAGATTTGATTGTTTCACCCTTGTTGCATTGACACACATCATATTTAGCCACAAAATTATGAACGTCCTATTTCATACCATCCCAGAAAAAAAGAACGTTTAACCCTGTCATAGGTTTTGGTAAACCCTGAGTGCCCAGCTGTGGGTGTAGCATGAAGCTCAGAAAGAACCGCGGATTTAAGTTTTGACTGTTTACTTAAATACAAATGGATTTTGTATCAAAGCTCATCATGGAGCCAAGAGTACCCTGAGGAAACTAGAGAATTGGACTGCAATTGTTGTATCAGATGCGAACTTTTGGGATCGTGTAGCCATTCCTGGTGAATGGCTTGGAGCCAATCTAGTACAATGAAGGAGAGAGAAAAAAGGGACCCTTCATCATCATATTTTCGGGAAAGTGCATCCACAACCACATTGTCTTTTCCTTTCTTGTAAATGATCTCATAATAATATCCAAAGAGATTAGTCACCCATTTTTGTTTCTCTAGGGAGGAAATGCGTTGTTCTAGAAAATACTTGAGGCTTTGATGATCTGTCTTAATTTGGAAGCGTTGCCCCAATATATAAGGGTGCCAAAGATCAACAGCATGCATAATAGCCAACATTTCCTTTTCATAGATTGATTTGCCCAAATTTCGTTGAGACAGTTGTTTGCTGGTAAAGGCCAAAGGCCGACCCTCTTGCACAAGGACAATGCCAATTCATTTCCCTGAAGCATCACATTCCAGGAAAAAGGTCTTTGTGAAATCAATAAGTGTCAGGACTAGAGTGGTGCACATGGCCATCTTCAGGGTTTTAAAATCCTGAGAAGTTGTTGGAGTCGAGGTGAAAGAATTCTTTTTAAGGAGTGCAGTGAGAGGGGCCGCAATATTTCCATAATTCTGAACAAACTTGCGATAATAACCTGTTAAGCCCATAAATACATGCAATCTTTTGAGAGTCTTTGGGTGAGGCCAGTCTTGCATAGCTTCAATATTTTTAGGATCTGCCCTGACGTCGTGCTTGCCAACAACATGACCCAAGTCCTCGACTTCTCAAGTGACAAAAGCACATTTAGATTGTTTCAGGAAACATTGGTGCTGAGAGAGTAGATGGAGAACTCGATCCACATGAGCAAGATGGTATGTCCATGTTTTTCTATAGATGAGGATATCATCAAATAAAACTAAGACAAAATGATGGAGAAAAGGATGGAAGACATGATTCATGAGGCTTTGGAAAGTGGAGGGAGCATTACACAAACCAAAGGGCATGACCAAAAACTCATAGTGGACCTCATGAGTTCTAAAGTCAGTCTTAGAAATGTCTGTCTCTTTCATACGGATCTGGTGGTAGCCAAAATGAAGATCAAGTTTAGTAAAGAACTGGGCACCATTCAATTCATCCAAGAGGTCATCAATGACAGGAATGAGAAATTTGTCTTTAATGGTGAGTTTGTTGAGGGCACAGAAATCAGGACACATGCGCCAAGAACCTTCTTTATTCATGACCATGACCACAGGAGAAGAGTAGGGGCTCGTACTAGGGCGGATAACACTTGCATTAAGCAGTTCTTGAACCATTTTCTCAATTTCATTTTTTTGGGAAAATGGGTGACGATAGGGACGGATATTGGGAGGAAGGCTTCCTGGGACAAGGGGAATGGAATGATCATGAACACCACAGGAAGGCGGGAGTCCCTGGGGAGTGGGAAAAACCAATTGATGTTTAGAGAGAATGGATTGGAGGTCCTACGACACAGAGGGTGTCTCAGTTGCTTGTATGGCATGGAGTTGGGCAATAACGCCCGAATGACCTTTTTTGAGCAGCTTTTCCATGTGATGGGAACTAATGATCTAAGGGGAACCGATGGTGATGCCTTGGAACTTATATTGTTGGCTCTCCTGGTCGAATCGCATGGTTAATTTCTTAAAATCCATGAGAATGGGACCCAAAGTCCTTAGCCAGTCTGCACCCAACACAATGTCACAGCCGCCCATGTCGATAGCAAACATATGAGATTTCAGGTGGTAGTCACCAATTTGGAGACGCACATTTTCACAACGCCCTCCACATTTCATAGACCCTCCATTGGCAATCATGATTTGGAAATTAATGAATGCATGGATATAGCAATTAGTTTCTTGGGAAATGAGGCGATGAATAAAATTATGGTTGCTTCCACTATCAACAAGAATGATGACCTTCCTATGCTTGATGTAGCCAATTAGTTTGAGGATTTGGGGAGGAGAGAAGCTAGTGAGATAATTTAGGGAAATGGCCGGTTCTACTTTAGGAGGGTCTAAGGGAGGGGTAATGTCGATGGGTTCAAGTGACTCAGACACAAGGGGAGTTTCAACATCCTCTTCTGAAACATCCTCCGAGATGGCCATAAAAAACTTTTGTTCCTTACACTTGTGTCCTGAAAAATATTTTTCATCACAATTATAACAAAGGCCTTTGAGTTGGCGTTCAACCATTTCGGCCCTGGTCAATTTTTGGATCTTTAGTGGAGTAGAAGGAGGAGTGGGATTTACTGGTTTAGTGCGAGGAATAAAGGAGGGTTTTCAGTTTTGAGAAGAGACAACATGTTGTGCTTCCTTAGCTCGTTTAGTAGCCTCCACCCAACTCTAAGGCCGAGCCATGAGGACATGGGCACAAATCTCATCCTTGAGGCCACTGATAAAACATTCTCGGAAAAAAAACATTAAACATGCCCTCTGTACAAAAAGTCATTCGCTCAAAAGAGGCTATAAAGTCTTCCACTGTGCTAGATTGTTTCAACTTTGTCAAACGACCTAAATGGTTGGTGTCAGTGTCAAAGTGTTCATAAAGATCTGCCACAAAGTGTGTCCAAGCAACATATCCTTGAAGAACAGTTTTTCTCCATTGCCACCATTGCCAATGTTCTTGATCTAGATGGAGAACACCATACCATAGTTTGGCCAAGTCATATGTAATGTCGTACAAACAAAAATAATGTTCCATTTGAGTTACCCAACCATTGGGATCCAAGCCATCAAATTTGGTCACATCGACCCACAGAAGGCGTAGGTCACGCTAAAAGTGATGGGGTTGATAATTATGGGAATGAGAGAAAGTTTCAGCTTCGGTATGCAAAGGTGGGTCAGATAAAGGGGGATATGCAACTTGGTGCAGATCATCGAAGCGATAGATTCAAGTTGGGTAGTCATGTCTTGTTTGAGGTCTTCTTTGAGTTCTGCGATGGAGGCGGCGATGGAGGAATGCATGTTTTTATTGATGGTGGAAATATTGGCACTGAGTTGTTTCACTTCTTATTAGGTCTCTATGAAATTAGATTTCAAGGTATTGAAGCGAGCTTCCAAGTCTTGGCTACGGGTATGGGCCATGATGACGAGGGAACCGAAAAGGGGCGGGTGGGGTAAAAAATTTTGCTGAAAAATGATAGGTATGAATGTGATAAGAGTGAAGAGATAAATCCAATGGAATAGGTCTAAAATAATGGTGCAAAAATTTCCAGACTTATACTCCGGACTGAAGAATACTACAGTGATGAAATGCCCAAATGCTTAACCAGAAAGAAATATGTAGTGATTTGGCAACTCAAACACAGTTGCGCGGCAATAGATCTTGTATGTTTTATTTTTTTGTTTATGTCCCCAAGGGTTAGGTATTCAAGGGTTCTATAGACAAGGGTTTTCCCTATGCTATAGCTCTCTAATATACGTGCGGGGTCCAACAGTAGTACTCGACCCAATATCTCAGGGCACCAACTAAGGAGGCTAGATCATGCCCTTAGTCGTACTACCTGACTACCCAAGTACTAGAGAGTATCTTCCCGAGTGTTGTTCTCGGTGGCACTATAGCAGTCAGATGACTGATCGGTTTATCTAAAGAGGGCTTCAGGAAATCTAGGTCGATCCGTATACAGGTGTTGTCTGATATGCTACCACTAGAAGGGGTACCAACAGGGGTTACAAGGGTGGCCAACAGATGTGCGCTTAAGTACCACTTGTATTTCCTGCGTGTATGAATCCCCGACCATAGGTTTATGTGGGTAACGACAGATCTTTGTAGATTAAAGACACCAAAATACGTCTCTACCCTGGAAAAAAAAATTAACCCACAATTTTTTCCAAGGAAAGTGCTCTGATTCCACTTGTAATATTCCAGATATAAAAAGTATGCAGAACAAAAATAAAATTCTAGAAATGGAAGATGAACAACAATATAACCAAAACAACACCACAATTGTTGGACATATTGTCATTCATGTGTTGTCATTGATATCAGCAGTCATAATAAGTAGAGCAGCAAGGTTAATCTCAGGAAGAAAAGTATACTAGGAATCGACAGAAGAACATCACCTTAAGGTTGAAGCAATTCGTGATTATTCTTGATCATAATAGGATCAACAATGTTTCTATGATAAAAGCTCAAGATGGTTAGCAAATGCAAAGATAAGCTAAAGCAATTCGTGATTATTGTTGATC
Source organism: Picea sitchensis (assembly GCA_010110895.2). Classification (NCBI taxonomy): domain Eukaryota; kingdom Viridiplantae; phylum Streptophyta; class Pinopsida; order Pinales; family Pinaceae; genus Picea; species Picea sitchensis. The sequence goes on from SNQJ01S0118914.1 coordinate 16,054, forward strand.
ACGATAGGATCAACAATATTCCTATGATAAAAGCTCAGGAGGGTTAGAAAATGCAGAGATCAAAGCTCAGAATGAAAAGCATATGCTCAGGGTGAGAAGTCTCAGTAGCTGTCCGATCAGAGTGAGAAGCCTCAACAGTCGTTTGATCAAGAAATTGACCGTGTTGATCGTCTAAACCCTACGAACGTCGGTCATATGAGTGACCGTGGGCTTGAGGATCGTCGGAGGATCGTGACCGTCGGATTTGCAAGCCATATCAACGACATGGATGAATTGCGGAGATCGAAAGGAGAATTAAACGACTCGCTAGTTCCAATCCCGCAATTGGTCTAGATCGTCAGATCTCATAGACTCAGATATCAATGACTGTGGTTGATCCAACAAGCGATCATATTAAGTCGGATTGAGTTGTGACCGTCGGATGCACAATCGCCTGATCAACGACAAGGATAAATTGCGGAGATTGAAAGGAGAATTAAACATCTAGTTGTTTCCAATCCTACAATTAGTTAGGACCGTCAGATATTATTGCTTCAAATATTGACAACTGTGGTTGACTCACCAACAACGCACAACTTGAAATTGTGGAGTTTGGGTGTCGAGTTAAATCACTCGTAAGTTGTGGTTCCACAATCATCGTCAACCGTTGATCTGCTTCGAGTGTTTTCATAACCGTTGGATCACTTTAAAGTGGAAGGATAGGATAAGAGGGGCTAAAGGGTTGAGAATTTGATTATCCGAATACCTGTCAACTGTTGGATCAAACCCAAATTCCTGTCAGCCATCAGATCATTCTCAAGTGGAAGGATATGATAAGCGAGGTAAGATCTGAGATCTCATTTATGCGAATTTATGTCAGTCGTTGGATCATTCTAAGTGGAAGGACATGATAATCTATAAGAGCAACACCGTAGACAGATCGAGTCATTGATCCAATATCATGATCAAACGAACATCTTTCACTTCGGGTCTAATGATGTGAGGATGTTACGCTCCGAAAAGTTTGAGATGTGAAATTCCCGAAGCCTGGAGACCTGGAGAGCCGAAATAAATTCTCGACCGCTGGATCATCCGCAGTAAGCCTCAGTCGTCCGATTCAAGAGGACATGTGACAAACCATGGTGGTAGACCACATCAATAAAGAAATATGGCATATTACTTCAGCAAACCTCATCTGCAAGGACATGTGGCAGACCATGTCGGCAAGGACATATGGCGGACCACGTTAGCAAAGGACGTGTGGCAGACCACATCAACAAGGACACGAGTCGTCTGATCTGAAAGATCAGTTCGGGTGTATTCTCAAATGTTGATCATAATACAGTGGAAGGATAATGTAAGTTTGAAAAGTTGAAATCACGAAGTCCCAAAGGGCGAAGTTCCGACAGCCGTCCATCTCAATGTTTGATTAAGACCCAACCGTCGGATTAAGCCTTGTAATAATCAAATCTAACGATTGATCAGTTTCCGTGAAATAAATTTAAACCGCCCTATTTGTCCGGGAAATTTGTTTTGAAGGTTTGAAAAGTTGAAACCCAAAGTTCCGAAGGGAAAAGTCCTAACAATCGTCCATCTAATCAGGAAGATTGAATCGTGAACATTGAATAGATAAGCGCTCGTCTCACCTAGTGTTTGGTCACCGACGTTGGTCATATGATATAGGAGATCTAAATGACAACATAATACGTCATTGTAATTGACAAGCCCGTGGTTCTATGAACGCTCGGTCACATGTAATGGTTTGAAGGAAGCGCCTTTGTAGAATTCGATTCCTCTAAAAATAATAGAGGTTCGAGATCTAGTTTAAAGGATGAAATTGATCCATATGTGATCAATTTACGAAAAACCTTCATAGTAAAAACAAATAATCAATGATTATGGTTAAGTTAAACAAAGAGGTACGATGGTTCAAAACCAAGGGACACAGTGTGCCACTCTCACACAGTTTTAAAGAATATATAAACAAGGAAGAGTGTTGAGAAGAAGTGTCTCTGCAGTCTAAATCAGAGAAGCAGAGAGAGATGTAGTAAAAGACTTGAAACAAAAGTTTTTCCAGATTCAAAAAATCAAGGGTGGTTGGGTAGTGCAAGGGTAGGTTGGTGCCTGCAGAGGGAGTTGGTGCTTCCTTGTCAGTTGTAGCTGACTAAACAGGGGGTTGTAGCCTCCTACCAGTTGGTGCTAATGAATAAGGGTGTGGGTGCATCCTGATTAGTTGGTGTTGATCGAAAAGGAAGAATCTATTCCTTTTATGTAACATGTAAAACAAATTTTGCAGTTAATAGAAAAACATTTGTGGTTTTTCCCGTTTGGGTTCCACGATAAAATATTGTGTTAAAATTTTGTTTGCATAAATAAAAGAAAATTGATAAAATTAGTGTGTCATTGATTCACCCCCCCCTCTCAGTGATAGGATCTAATCCTTCAATTGGTATCAAAGCGGGTCTCTTCACAAAAGGTTTAAATCACTTGAAGATGAATATACATTAGAATGGATCACCAACTAAAGATGTCATCAAAAATCCCCCTATTTAATGGTGAATACTATGTCTTTTGGAGTGTTAGAATGAAAAGATATCTGATGTCCATTGGACTGGAAGTATAGAAATTAGTGGAAAAGGGATATGATGTTCCAAAAACCACTCCCACAGAAGCATAAGACAAGAAAAATTTTTGGGACCATGCAAAGGCCTTAAACACACTACAAGCTGGACTGAGTAAGAAAATCCTTGCTAAGGTACTAAACTGTAATAATGCAAAACAACTCTGGGATAAATTGGAAACCATATATGCAGGAGATTCCAAGGTAAAGAGGGCCAAACTCTAAACTCTCAGAGTACAATATGAAGGTCTGAAAATGAAGGATGAAGAGAATATCTCAGAGTACTTTGAAAGAATCGATAATATTATTAATGCAATCAGAAGATTGGGAGTAGAAGTGTCAAACAATGAGCTAGTTGAAAAAGTACTAAGAACACTACCTATTCTATACAATCCTAAAGTGTCCTCTCTTGAATATCGGGATAATCTAGATAAACTCACCATGGATGAATTGTATGGAATCCTCACTGCCTATGAGTTAAGATTAGGTCATGAGAACCTCCCACAAGGAGAGGCAGCCTTCAAGGTGCTCAAGAAAACAAAAGGTCAAAAGAAAAAACCTCAATGTAGTCATCATGAAGAATCTGATGTGGAAGAAGCCAATTTTATAAAGAAACTTCAGAAAGGAACAGGGAAGTACAAAGGCAAGCTCCCTTTCAAATGCTTTAACTGTGGCAAGGTTGGACACTTTGCAGTCAAGTGTCCCTATCCCAAGGAAGACTCTGAGAATGAAGAAAACAAAACTAAACAATACAAGAAGAAGGAAAAACCCAACTACATGAAAAAAATTTACAAAAGAAAAAATAATTTCTACTCAAAAGAAGAAAACAACAGTTCATCAGAGTCCAGTGACAATGATGAATCTGATGATGATGAAGTCCTTTTTCTAGGTATTGAAGAGTCTAAGAATATAGAAGAAACTAAACATGAGAAAGAGTCAGAAGATTAAGCAGAAGTTAATATGGAAGAATAACTTCTCAGTGCCTTGGATGAGTTAAGAAAATGCAAAACCAGATATAGACAACTGAAAAGTTTTGTAGTTGAACAAAAAAAAAACATGAACAGAAAGAAAAGGAGATGGAGAAACTCATGAGCAACCTGAAAAACCAAATCCTAGAAGCAAATAGGATCAAAGAAAGTCTAGAAAAGTCTCTTAGAGAAAAACAAACAACCTGTGAAAGAATGGAGGTAAAAATAGTTCACCTGAGAAAAGAACTGGATGCAAAGTTCATTCAAACAAAATATGAAAATAGTTCTAAAATATTAGATAAAATTATTACCACACAAAGGGATTCAGGTAATAAAAAAAGAATAGGCTATTGTCAAGAAGAAAGCCAAGTTAATTCAAAATCTTATGCAGATATTCTCCTTAGTACATTCAAGAAGAAAAATGAAAAGAAGACAAGAAATGACCAAAACTCCAGAGGACCACTTCCACCCATCAAGAAGGAAGATAAGACAATACCAAAGAAGTTTTATCCAAACAAATATCCTCGCATTTTCCTTGGTTATTGCTTTGCATGCGCTAATTTCAAACACAAGCTATAAATTGTAGAGCATATAGAAGGAAAAATCTGAAGGTTAAGAACTATATCCTTAAGGATAACCAAGCAGTAAGTCGAGTTAAAAGTAGAAACTATAACTCCTTTGCACCTTTACAAGAAGGGGACCTACAATGCTTCAGATGTCATAACTATGGACATAAATCTATTAATTGCAGATTAATGGAAGTCTCAGAACAACCAAAGCTCATTAGAGAGCAAAAGAAACTTTGGAGAGAAAAAAAATAAAAAAAGGAATGTCTTATTGCCCTAAAATATCAAGATAAAAAGGATCTCTGGTATGTTGACAGTGGGTGCTCAAAACATATGACAGGTAACAAGGACAATTTTTTAGACTTAAAGAAACAAAATGGTAAAGTTACTTTTGGTGATAATGCTTCAGGTAACATACTTGGGAAAGGCACTGTGAGTTTGGGAAAAGACAAAGCCATAAATGTGCTACTTGTTGAAAAACTGAAGCCTGGTTTATTAAGTGTCAGCCAAACCTGTGATTAGGGGCACTTCTGCATCTTTGATTCCAAAAAATGTGATATTAGGAGAGAAGACACATTAAAATTAGTTGGTACTACTCCTAGAACTCCTGAAAATGTGTATATACTAGATACAAAACTCAATGAGGAATTTCATATGAATCTAGTAGATGAAAGTTGACTATGGCATAGAAGGTTGGGGCATATTAACTTTGAGAATCTAGTGAAAGTCAGCAATCTTGGTGTAGTAAGAAACTTGCCAAAGATCATAAATCCCTCAAATACTATGTGTAGACATTGTCAACTAGGGAAGCAAACTAGAATAAGGTTCAAAGAAAAAGAATATACAACCTCAAAACCTTTAGAGTTTGTTCACACTCACCTATGTGGACCTACAAGTACCAAGAGTTTACAAGGAGAGTCTTACTTTATGTTTTTCATTGATGATTTTACTAGAATGGGTTGGATATGTTTTCTCAAATAAAAATCAGAAGCACTTAACAAATTCAAAGCCTTTAAAACCCTTGTTGAAAATGAAAAGGAGACAAAAATCAAATGTCTTAGATCAAACAATGGTGGTGAGTTCACCTCAAAAGAGTTTGATCTCTTCTGTGAAACCCATGGAATAAAAAGATAATTCTCTATTGCCAGAACACCTCAACAAAATGAGATTGTTGAGAGAAAGAATAGAATAGTTCAGGAGGCCACAATGACTATGCTCAATGAAGCAAAATTGTCTGATGGATATTGGAGGGAAGCTGTAAGCACAACAGTATACATATTGAACAGAGGTCATCTTAGATTTAATAGTGATAAGAGTCCTTATGAACTATGGTTTGGAAGAGCTCCATCGGTAAAATACTTCAAGGTCTTTGGAAGTAAGTGCTACATCAAAAGACTTGATGAGAATCTTGGAAAATTTGATGTCAGATCCGATGAAGGTATCTTTCTTGGATATGCTTCTAACAAGAAATAATACATATGCTACAATCTTAGGTCACATAAGATTGTTGAGGGTGTTGATTTCAAGGTGGATGACCTAAAAACATTAAGGATCAAAAATCAAGAGACTATACTTGAGAGTGAATATGAAGATGATGATGAGACAATTGGCACACAAGTAGAAGAAGTAGAAGATAATAAAGAAAGGGAAGATGATGATATGCATACGAGTGAAGACGAAGAAGATATTCAAGAAGAGATAAGAGAGGGATTCCCAAGAAGAGACACAAAGACACCCTCAAGAATGACTCAAAAGAATTATCCTGAAGAATTGATTATTGGAGATAGGAATGATGGAGTGCACACAAGAAGATAATTATTGTATCAAACATAAATAGCACCGTTGTCACATATTGAACCCAACTCAATCAAAGATGCATGTAAAGATGAGAATTGGGTCAAAGCTATGAATGAATAATTGGGCCAAATTGATAAAAATCAAACTTGGGAACTAGTTCCAAGACCAAAAAACAAAAATATCATTGGAACTAAACGGGTGTATAAAAACAAAATGAACGAGAATGGGCAAGTAATCAGAAACAAAGCCAGATTGGTCTGTAAAGGGTATGCTCAGGTTGAAGGAGTAGACTATGAAGAAAGCTTTGCACCTGTGGCCATATTGGAGGATATTAGGATGTTCCTAGCTTTCTCCAGCGACAAAAAATTTAAAGTATACCAAATGGATGTCAAGTCATCATTTCTCAACTGAAATTTAGAAGAGGAAGTCTACATTGAGGAACCAGAAGGGTTTCAATTAACTAACAAAGGAGACTATGTCTGTAAACTAAAGAAAACACTCTATGGGCGAAAACAAGCACCTAGAGCATGGTATGCAAGGCTAGATTCATACTTACAAAAACAGGGCCTAAAAAGGGGATCAACAGATAACAATATTTACTGTAAAATTGATGGTAATAACATGATTATTGTGGAATTATATGTTGATGATATTATATTTGGCAGTGATGATGAAAAAATGAGTAAGGACTTTGCTAGAATGATGCAACAAGAATTTGAAATGTCTTTGCTTGGCGAACTGAATTTCTTTCTTGGATTACAAATAATATAGTCCAGAAGAGGAATCTTTATACATCAGTCTAAGTATGTTAAAGATATGCTTAAAATATTCCAGTTAGAGGATTGCAAACCTGTTAGTACACCTATGACAATTAGATGCAAACTAAGCAAGGATGCTGAGTGTTTTCATCGTCAACCGTTGATGTGCTTCAAGTGTTTTCATAATCGTTGGATCACTTTAAAGTGGAAGGATAGGATAAGCAGGACTAAAGGGTTGAGAATTTGATTATCCGAATACCTGTCAGCCATCGGATCAAACCCAAATTCCCGTCAGTCGTCGAATCATTCTCGAGTGGAAGGATAGGATAAGCGAGGTAAGATATGAGATCTCATTTATGAAAATTTTTGTCAGTCGTTGGATCATTCTAAGTGGAAGGACATGATAAGTTAGTAGAGTAACACCGTAGACAGATCGAGTCATTGATCCAAGATCCTGATTGAATGAACATCTTTCACTTCGAGTCTCAATATTTGAGGAGGTTACGCTCTAGAAAGTTTGAGATGTGAAATTCCCGAAGCCCGAAGATCCGAAATAAATTCTCGACCGCCGGATCATCCAAAGTAAGCCTCAATCATTTGATTCAAGAGGACATGTGACAGACCACGTCAACAAAGAAATGTGACAGATTACGTTAGCATACCTCATCTGCAAGGACATGTGGCATACCACGTCGGCAAGGACATATGGTGGACCATGTCAGCAAAGGATGTGTGGCAAGCCACGTCAGCAAGGACACGAGTCATCGGATCTGAAAGATCAGTTCAGGTGTATTCTCAACCGTTGATCATATTATAGTGGAAGTATAGTGTAAGTTTGAAAAGTTGAAATCCCAAAGTCCCGAAGTGCAAAGTTTCGACAATCGTCCATCTCAATGTTTGATTAAGACCTAGTCGTCGGATTAAGCCTTGTAAGAATCAAATCTGACGATTGATTAGTTTCCGCGAAATAAATTTAAATCGATCGATCTGTCCGAGAAATTTGAAGGTTTGAAAAGTTGAAATCCCAAAGTTTCGAAGGGCGAAGTCCCGACAATCGTCCATCTCATCAGGAAGATTGAATCGTGATCGTTGAATAGATAAGCGCTCGTCTCACATAGCGTTTGGTCACCGTTGTTTGTCATATGATATAGGAGATCTAAATGACAACATAATATGTCGATGTAATTGATAAGCCCGTGGTTCTGTGAACGCTCGGTCACATGTAATGGTTTGAAGGAAGCACCTTGATAGAATTCGGTTCCTGTGAAAATAACAGAGGTTCGAGATTGAGTTTAAAGGATGAAATTGATCCATATGTGATCAATTTAAGAAAAGCCGTCATAGTAAAAACAAATAATCAATGAGTATGGTTAAGTTAAACAACAAGGTACGATGGTTCAAAACTAAGGGACATGGTGTGTCACTCTCACATCGTTTTGAAGAATATCTAAACGGGGAAGAGTGTTGAGAAGAAGTGTGTCTCTGCAGTCTGAATCAGAGAAGCAGAGAGAGATGTAGTAAAAGACTTGAAATAGAAGTTTGTCCAGATTTAGAAAATCAAGGGTGGTTGGGTGGTGCAAGAGCAGGTTGGTGTCTGCAGAGGGAGTTGGTGCTTCCTTGTTAGTTGTAGTTGACTAAACAGGGGTTTGTAGCCTCCTACCAATTGGTGTTGGTGAATAAGGGTGTGGGTGCATCTTGATCAGTTGGTGTTGATCGTAAAGGAAGAATATCTTCCTTCTATGTAACATGTAAAACAAAATTTGCAGTTAATAGAAAAGCATTTGTGGTTTTTCCCATTTGGGTTCCACGATAAAATATTGTGTTAAAATTCTGTTTGCATAAATAAAAGAAAATTGATAAAATTACTGTGTCACTGATTCACCCCCCCCACTTTTAGTGACAGGATCTGATTCTTCAGCGATAATACCAAAATGATACTAGAATAACACCAGAAAGAGCACTTTGATTACTGAGAGCAATGTTCACTTGCCTCTTCGAGGGGGCAACCTCCAGCAGAGCAGATCTTATACAATAATATCCAAGACAACAGTTCTCATACCCTTGACTCTTATTTATACTAAATATGTCTATCAAAATAACCATATAGTGGAAGATCCTTCTAGAAGCAGAAGCTTCTATTAGGTCTTCTTACATTCGTCTTATTCTTCCTTATTGCTAGGCCTTATTAATATTTACCTTTATTACATCGGAATATATTATTCTACCTACGTGAGGGGTTAGGTCCCTAACATAAACCTTTTCAAGTTGGATTTCTCCTAAAATCTCTCTTCTCCTTCTCAGACCGAACTCTTTTTCAACTAGAGGTGTGCCCTCCTACTGGAAACCCTCAAAACTATGCACTTCTTCTTCCTCTTCATTGTATGAACAATCTGTAGCTAAGTAGAATGGTAAGGGATGGATATTTCACCTCCTTGGCCAATCTTGAATCAAGAACAGGAGAATCTTTCACTCCCTTGTTGATCTCTAGGGTTTGCTCTCCTAAAACCCTCAAAACGTCTTAGCTCAAGAGCTCAAGATGCAAAATTGAAAATGACTAGAATGAGGAGCGAGGTGCCCTCCTTTTTCTTTTATACCCTAGGTCTAATTTTCACTTAAGTTGTTTGATTAACCCCTAAGGTTATTTTCTTCATTTTTCCTCATATTGCTTGTTCACTTAATTTTTTATTTTCCCAAAGTCACTTTAATAATATAACATTATTCTTCAAGTGAACACTTTTTTTCCTCCTAGTCCCCATTTTCCATGAGACTATAGTCTAGTGGGGACATATAGACTACTAAGTCTCCCTGAAACTTTTATCAAGAGGAGGGGGACATTACATTTTCTTATGAAGGTTGTCCAATTTCATGTTGCGGATTAAAATGGAGTTTTCAAGGGAAATAATTATCATTATCAACATGAATCATGATAAGAATTACATTAATATCAATTTGGCAAACCAATTATTAATTCCAGAGTCGAATATAATTGAAAAGGAAGATATTTTTCACAAGAAACAAAATGAAATTAATGAGTTACAAGTGACAACTGATGAATATGAATATATATTGCAGTTCAATGTTACATATATCACTACTACATATGACCAAATTTGCCATGGTTTTTCGTTGTTATTGCCACACATATCCATCGCACTTTCCACGAAAGCAAATACTATTTTTCGTGGAACTTTTTTCGTCACTATATCCATGAACCAGGTATTCATGGAAACAACAATGACATAAGGCTACCACGTGTCATCATCCTCAAGATAGGTTTACCTTGAAAAGAGTGGCAATAGCAACGAAACAACTTACGACACAGATGCCATATGTGTGACGAAAAAGCGTGGAAAGTTGTGACAAACTTTCGTCGATATTGCCATGAAAATCTTTGGTAGAGTAAAAACTCAACAACAATTTATGATGCAGATGCCATATGTGCGATGAAAAAATGTGAAAAGTCGCGACGAACTTTCGTCGCTATTGCCATGAAAATCCTTGGTAGAGTAAAAAATCATTTTTGGATTGCGAAGAACTTTCGTCACTATTGCCACGAAAATCCTTGGTAGAGTAAAAACATTTGTGACAAACTTTCATCCCTATTGCCACGCCTCCCGTAGGTTTTAAAAAAAAAATCTACATGAGAATCTACATGAATAGTTGGAAATAGTTGCAGAGAAGCAAATTTGTATAGTTGATAAGCTAGTCCCTTACACTATTAGACTCAAGAGATAGCTATTGGCTAACCATTGTAGCCACCCTATGATATATTTGTATAAACTTCACCTACTTGATAATAATGATTCTTGGCAAATTTTCCAGGATGATAGGGACATTTGTTTCTTTTTACTTATTGAGAGTAAGTTGATACTCTAATGTCATTCTCATAGACAAAAAAAAAAATCCCAAGGGCTTACTACCTTTGGATAATTCCTTTTCCCTAAGTGATGTTGGGAGTAAGAACACATCCTCTCAAGAGGCTTCAAAGAGAAAGGTATCATACACTATCCTTATGAATATTGGTGTAGATGATGACCCTAAAAATTTGTCTATAAGCGCTAATTGTTTTGAGTTAGAAAAGAAAAATAATATTACTTTATTCCTTGAATTCAAGAATGTCTTTGTTTATTTATATGATGACTTTTGTGGTTTTGACCTGAGAATTATCCATCATGCTATTACTATAAAATACAACACTATTCCTATTTGGCAAAGACAACAACTAGTTACTCTAGCCTTTGAGGCCACTATTAGAAGGTAAGTTGAGTGGGTTTCTAACTTGGTCCTAATTCACAAAATGAATGGGTACATTTGACTATGTGTAGACTTTCACACTCTTAACAAGGAAAGAGTGAAGAATAACCTTATTCTCCCCAACATGGAACTAATCTTGCAACAAGTTGTAGGATCCCAAATGATATCTCTGTTTGATGGATTCTTAGGTTGTGATCAAATTCACCTCAAGTGAGAAGATCATTATAAAACCACCTTCACTACTCAGTGAGGCACCTTCACTTATGAATACATGCCCTTTGGTCTAATCAATGCAGGTGCCACTTTTTAGAGAGATATGCACATAACATTCGATGACTTAATTGGTATGATTATTTAGGTTTACCTCGATGACCATACTATTCATTCCAAGCTATCAAGAGATACTTTTAATCACCCAAGGCAAGTATTTCCATGTTGCAGA
>SNQJ01S0118915.1:0-27437 GCA_010110895.2 Picea sitchensis
AAAAATATGGAGATTTGTCTTGTGGTAGAATTGATGTCTTCCCTTCTAAAAAAAAAACAAAAAAAAAGAGAGAGAAATGTGTATACATGGATATTCATTATTACATAACTAAACCCCAGTTGTTTAAAATAAAATTGTTAAATCGGATAATTATGATTAAAGAATTTCTCAAACAATTGATTGATTGTTGTCTTTTATAAAAGACTAGTCTTGCTGACTGGATTGAATGCATACATAAATTACTAAAGGATGACAGTTTGATTATTAGTACATGCACGAGACTTGCATGTACTAGCTACACATGCATTTCTTGTACATATACACTAGTATGTATGAGTTTTCTTGACTTACGTACTGATAATGCCAGTTACTTGTTGTGAATGTGTGAACCATGCTCTTTTCCTGTGCACCATCAGATACCTTAACTTCGAGATGAATTTTCTTGAAGGGTGGGTGTATGTAACGACCTTAGTTGGATAAATGTTTAAAGATTATAAAGTAAAACTAATTAAAGGATATAATTTTGGTTAACTAAGTAATAATTTAACTACAGATCACATTTAATGACCTGAGAAATAAATCTAAGAGATCAATGATATATGATATAAAATGGTTGCGTATGCAACAAGGGATAGCCTATGAATCCCGAGAAAATAAAACATTAAAGGAAGGATAAGGGACATGCACGAGGGTGGTTGAGGAAGTAACTGCATGAGTTGGTAAAAGGGGAATAAGGGAGGAAGGGAGGTGGACGTGAGGGGAATTGGATGGAGGATGGATTGTGGGAGGATTATGAGATTTGCTGTGAGCAGAGAGTTTCGGGTTGTGGCTTTGATCAGTGGAGGCACCGAGTTGCTGGAGGTTTTGGGCACGGGGGCTAGGATATCTGTAGATATCCTGGAGCTAGGTAGTTTTCCTAGTTGGCAGGGAGGACAGTAGGTTTGGGCAGTTATTCTTTGGTGTGGCAGGGTTGGTCTGTGTTTCAGGTAGCAAGAAGGCAACAGCAAGGCAGCAAGGCAACAGAAATTAGCATCAGAACTAGGTAATTTGTTAAACTATGTGTTTATTTCATTCTGCCATGCAATCATTATTCATTGATAATTTAAGTTACTGAAGTTGCTATTATGAAGATTGTTGTTATGTTATGAAGTTATTATCTTAGTTCATGAAATAAATTGCTTATGAAAATAAATGATGTTTAGAATTATATGGTTGTTACACAGAGTAAAGGTAGAGATCAAGCCTAAAATTGAAGGTGACAGGGACATGAATGACAGCAATCAATAGGTGCAATCCCTCAAACATCAGAATGACGAATGAGGCAGTATATTCAAGAGCTACAACTACAAAATCAGGATCTTGAGATGCAACATTCAAAACTACAGAAAAAAAAATATCAAAAGTTGCAGAACAAACACCAAAAGACCTGCATATTCATAAAGGAGATCATCTAACGTTTGTTGTTGTCAACAAGAAAGAGAATTTGAAGCATGTGCAAGCTTGTTCTACCAGTGTTAAAGGTTCTTATCCAGTTATTAGCATATATGTGGATCCATGCAAGGTCATTAACCAGTTCTAGCTTTTGAAGACTTTTGTTATGCAACTCCTTCATGTTAGTTATCAGCATTGACTGTAGTTACAGTGATAGAATATTTTTGGTTTAGTTAGAGATATTAGTGCCAGTTGTAATAAAGGTTTCTTTTTTATAAAAACAATGTTTTGATTAGGTCAAAATAATGAGGCCAGAAAATGGTAATTATCCCTATAAACTAGTGCTTAAACTCTACTTCACTCAATTTAAACAAGTGTTCTTGAATTGTAATCAGAATTGAATGGTGAAGTTGATATCTACAGGTATGAATGTAATGCAGAAATTAACTCTAGAACTTAGATCTGAGATAGGTATTCTAATCCTATTGATGGATGAATAGATGAATATGTGAATGTAAAAGGGTTCAATTTTTTTTGGGTATCAAGCTATCAGGATATAGACTTGGCTTATGAAATGTAAATATCTACAATTTTTTCTACTCAATGAATATTAGTTCTGGTGAACAGGCTATCTTTTTTTCAATCTTGTTTTTCTTTTCTTCTTGTTTGGATGCATGTTGAATGTCTTGAAAAGAAAATATTCTTTCTCTTTAATCTAATGTGTTTACAAGTTGTTGAGAGGTGTATTCCAAATATGGTTTTAGGTTTAATGCAATGTGTTAGATCTAAAATTTATAGCTGCAAATGACAAATTGTATGCTTGTCAGTGTTTATGTTCTACTTTTATATCTTGTATCTACTACACCAGAATGCATGCCACTGGATAAGAGAAACATTGTGGTGAATATTGTTGAACTGTCCAACTAGATCCATGCCCTTGAAACCCACCCATCACTTGACCATCAAAATAAACCAAACTTATAAAAAACTAATCATTCCAACTACCGATGTGGCCTAGCTCTGCCTTTAGTAGTCAGGTGCAGACCTTAGGACCAACAACATGCATGAAAATTTGGGATGATCCAAGGATCAACTTAAGCCTTGATTCTCACAGTTAATTCATAACCCAGGTGAGGGACCTGCATTACTTGGGCCACATTGCTCGACAAAACCTAGGTCATTATTTTTTTTCTTCTATCCTTTGTAAATTTTAGTAAACATTCTTCTCTATGATTCTATTGCACCACTTTAATTATTTAGTTTATCTCTAATTTGAAAAATGTTCCTCATACTATAGTTGAATCCCCTCCCCCCCAACCCACCTTGGTTGGTTTAAAACATGTAACTTTTATCGAGAATTCTCGCATGTCATGTGGGTGATCCCATTAGTCGACATTCCTTGGAAGGAATTTTCCCTCTAGAACCAAGAATGTTGACCCCAAAATATGATTTGGGCTCAATATGTTGTTTCTCATTTTCATATCTTCCCAAGCTGGTAAGAGGGTTTCTCTTAGCATCATATCAAGCTCTGGTTCTAGTCAAAGACAATAGTAGGAGTCATATTTACTATGGCCCTTTCCCATTAAAAAGTATCAGGAGTTTAATTTTAGAGGTATATTCAAACACATAGTGACTTATCAGTCCTTAAAGAGTATTAGGCATCAATTTGAAGTCACTTGTTCTAAGTTCAATTCAATTACAAGGTTCCTATTTCATTTTGGTCAATGCCTCAATTATCAATCTAAGGGTCAGTAGGGATAAATGGATTTTATATTTACAATGTTCGATGTCCTACTATCACCTATTAGGCATATTCATAATAGTGATCAATATTGTTACATCCATTAGTATCTTTTGGGCAACCAAGCAGGATCAATCCAACCTTGTTCGATTTGTTTCAGAACCATAATATTTTCCCCTATGGGAGGCCATCCTAGAAATATTTTTGAGTTGTAAAACCCTCCCATATCAAAATTCCCTATGTAAAGGATGCTTAGTTCATATTTCATTAGCTAAGGACTCATTTTTCAAAATTTTCAATGTTGGCCCCTTTCATTAGTCATTAGGTGGGGCTCACATAAGCTTGGTCTTAATTTAATTATAAAAAGGAGTTGTGATCACTTTTCGGAAAATATGATGGTTGTAGATAATAGTGATTAGAATAATGTTTCCAATGAGTCCTCATTTGTGTGAGTCTAACATTGTATGACCCCATTCCAACCTCATGAAATTAGGGGTGAAAAATGGTCAAATTGGCCAAACACACCTTGGACAAAAAACTAAAAGAAATTTCAATTAAAGAAATAAATAAATGTAAATTGGGATATTTGAGAAAAAATTGGAGGTTTGGAGGTTTGAACATCATACCTCCCACCAAGAATGTGAATTAAGAACCCTCCACTAACCAACATCCCTAAACACCAAGTTATGAAGGGAAAGGGAGGCAAGAAGGTTTTCAACTCCCACACACATACCAAGACAAGACAAGATATTTACAGACACGCCCTCCTATGAAAATTTGATATGGGAGACTTTTATCCTTTCCCCTTCATTCATATTTCATTTTACCCTCTCCATTTTTGGAGCAATGGAGTTCATGGAGGTCGATGATTTCATAGGGAAACCATTCCAAGCCCCCAACCAATCAATTTTGCAGGCATATATTGGTTGATTTCTGTCATAGATTGAATGATTTCATTTGGTTCATGATTTAGAAGGCTAGTTTATGGATGAGATCAAATTTCCATGGATCTTTCTTTGTGATTTATGATGGAGAGTGTTGGGTTTTGAGTGTAGAGTAGAGATTTGTGTGTTGAATGGTTTATCAATCTAGGTTTTGATAACATAAATGGATTGAGTTTACATCGATGGGTGTTGGGTTAAATTTGTTTGATTGTTGGTCATGTGTTTCCTCTATTTTCATGGATGAATTGATGGCTCATCATGCTTGACTGTTTATGGTTAAGAGACTAGGGGTTTTGAGTTTTTACTTGTAAATTTGAGTATGGGATTTGTTTATGTTTCTTATTTGGAGAATAAATTGAGTGTGTAGGGTTTCAAATATGCTTCATACAGCCATCAAGATCAAATATGAGTTACTCCCTAGTTTAATTGGTAATTTGGATGCCAGGTATTTGTCAGAATGTTTGAAAGAATCCATATAAGTTGTTGACTTACTTTTTTAAAGAATCACGTCCCTAGGTGATTTTATTTCGATTCAAGTCAACTTTAGGGGGGATCCATACAATATGGAATTGTAACCCCCATTTTCAGTCCAAAAATATAATTTGTAGAGTCGAATTCAATGACCTGGGCATTTCTGAAAAACGTAGAGCACCCTATGGGGTTTGTTGGTTTACCTGAGTTTTAGGTTTGATTTCATTATCAGATTTAAAATATCTAATATATTATATCAATTTTCAAGGCTCTCAGTAAATCAAGAGTTGTATGTAGTGACAGGAAAAGTGTTTGACAAAATGTGTGAGCCAAAATTCCCATAACTTCCTCATATAGAGTCAAATTTTCACCTGGACAGAACCTAGATGACCATGGAAAGGTATAATTTGTGACATAGTAGTTCCAATTATGAATTAAAATATGTTTTAAGTGAAAATTACGGTATTGAACAACACTATGGTAGAGATTGGAATCAATCCCTGAAAGAGGAAAAAAATAAAAATTGGGCGTATTCGGAGCCAAGTTTCTTCAATCAAGAGGGGAACCATTTCACCTACAGTGATACAGATCACTAATAATATCCCAAATTTCTTAATTACATTCAGATTTTAGTTTCCCTTCAATTTATTGATTCGTCCCCAAACCAATACTTGGCCAATACCTTTTTGGGTTCAAATCTTGCTCAATTGAACCAAATTTGATCCAAGTGAAGGGAATTATGGCATTCATACATTATATGTAGCAAGGGGGGTGAAATTTCATGTCTTAAAAGTGCTCGAATAGAGATCATCTACTTCCTTTTGGCAACTAATTCCAAGAACCACTTGCACTCCCAAAGCAAGCCAAAAAATTTCCCCAAGCCATGGACCTTCACTCCCAGTGAATCCGACAACCATTGATAGCATTTTGACACCATGAATCCACCTAATTTGTAGCTGAAATTCCATGGCCAACAATCCAATATGACATTGGGAAGCACAAATCCCCAAGGCAAAGTGATGATGCGGCAAAAATTTTGTCATTTTCCTCAAACATTTTTTTCCAAAATTTGAATTCCTTGAATGTTTCACTTTTGAATAAAATATTATAATATATTTTTGAAATTCGATTTGATTTGATTTACCTTTTGAAAGATACAAAAAAAAATTGGGTTGGTCCCCTTGTCATTTTTTCAAAAGTGACAAGTGTCTTGTGACCTAACCCTAGCCTCCTCTTCTCTTATAAATAAGAGGAAGGATTTTGTAATCCTTTAGGACTTGCTGAATATATCACTTAAGTTGTGGTTGTTTTTCCTCAAGGGTTATTAGTGATTGTGCTTACTTGTTCTCTATATGTTGTTGGGATTTTAATACTCACTAGTTGTGGGTTGACGGATAGTGGTAAATGTTATTTATCTTAGCTATCTCTAGGAGGGATTGGTTAGCCAAGTGTTTCTTACTATTTCCTTGGGTTTGAGTTGCTTGTTTTTACTTACTAACAATTATGTGGATATTTGTGTAGATTTCATGAAGGATCCAATCATACCAGCTTTAGTTGGAAGCTAGGAGGCCTAGGGGTCCTTTAGGATAGACCTTAATCCCACATTTCCTTGTTGTTTGGAGCTATATCATCCCTCTTCTTCCCGTCTTCCTTCTATTTTCCATTTTCTATTCTTTGTTACCACTTCCCTGAATAAACAAATTGACCATTTTGGTCAGTTTATCCTTCTAGATGGAAAACTATCTTTGTTGGTTGTTATACATGTAGATTCAATTTTTGTTTCTTTCATTTATATTTGTGTTCATAAAATACACTAAAATAATATTGCTAACCTACTAGGAAGTTGACCAGTTGCCCTTTTTGCTTCACCTTAGTAGTCAAGAACCACTTGAAGACATATTTAAGGCAATGGAGCTAGCAAGTAAACAAGCAAAAACAATGAGCATTCATGTAAAAACACCTTCCTTCTTTCCTCATTTCATTTTCATTTGAGTTTATTTTGTTTCCTTAATATCTCATACGCCTCATTGTCATTATAACATTAAATTCTCAAGATAAAATCTTTGTTTTCAAGCATTTTTTTGTTCATAGATATCAGTATTCATTTCTTTGTAGTATTCCAACATTAGTTTATTTCTAAGATTGGAGATCAGTGGACACTATTATTTGGATGTTTCAATCTTGTAGAGAGTTTCTAAATTGGTTCTTCTTGAGATTCATCTATTGAAAGTGGGGGAAAACACCACTATGAATTTCTATGGATTCCATGAGCTTCCAGTAGAGTTTTGAAGCTTAAATGGGATACATGTATCTCACTGAGGGCCAACATACAACACAACAACCCTCGGGAATCCCTCCCACAGTGGATAAATTCAATTTGCATTGGCTAGAGGTCATATGACAATTCCTACCACTCCCTAACAGGTTGCACATGTTCATATGTGACCATACAAGCCATATGTTGGTGTGGAGATGCATCTCGGTCTTTGGATTGGTGTCTCGTGCCTTGGTTTGGTTAAAGGAGGTTTGAATGAATTAAAAAAAGGTTACCTTAGCACTCTATCTTATACATTTTAGACATGCATGGACAATTAAGATATGTGAAATCATTTGTCATTCGAAAATAATGTCATTTTGAATGCAATATTCTATCTAGAGTGAAAGGGAGATGAGTTAGAATTTGTGAGACTACAGAATGGATAATGACCCATAAATACTCAAGTCTCTTAAATCATTTTCTGTTTGCATATTATAATGTGATACCTTGACAAGAAAGTGTTGGATGATGAGAGGACAATCCAATGGATGTTGAATGGGAATTCACATTTCCTTATCTTCTAATTTAAAAATTATTGAGGGAATGTGTTAAAGAATTGAATGAAGGGTGGATTACTTTAGTGTACTAATCCTCCTTTGAGTGTGTGGATACTCATTTTAATAAAGGTAATGTGACATTGTGTAGGGGATTTTCCGTGTTCCTTTATAAACTAGTAGTATTGCTAGCATTCCATACCATTACTTTTGCAATTGAACTCCTATCAAACTATCTTAGTTGAGACAAGTTCAATTAGTTATTTATATTTATTATAAATAAAACTCAGTTGGATCAAAGTACAGAAAATCCTGAAGAGGACTAATAACAGGGTTTGGGTAAAGATATGTAGTTTCAGTTCATAACAGTCATCAGAGATATTGCTTCACTGTCATCCAAGCGTCCTTAGCCCCAGTACTGAAGATATCTGCATCCCCCAATAATGAATTGCCTTTCACCATCCTACTATTTAATTGATTTGAGATGAGGGAAATCATTTAGATGAATTTCCTTTCATCATCCCTTTTGGACAAGATGGGGGTAATCAATTTTAAATTTGCTTTTGCCATCTGTCTTAACATTTTATTTGTTTCTGTAGGATGGGGTAAATCGGTGTTTTAAGAACACTATGGGATGATGATTGTTAAAGATATATAATTGAGTAGAATTGTCTACATGTTAAAAGTGAACCTTGGGATTACTATCTTCTCAAGATTAACCATATATTTTCCTATGAGTATGACAATAGTTTATATTTTATTCTTTCAAGTTTCCCTTGAGAAATATTATCAGCTATCATCTAATATAACAAATCAGATTTTAAGGAATTACCCCAAATATACCATTTCAATAAGGATAAAGAAACAAAAGGATTTTCACCTTGTGCAAATAGCATGTTTGAAATTTTGTCTATAAATAAATTCTATCATTTCTATAGAGACTAGAATAAATGTAAGTTATCAACGGAGTTTTGTTTCATGTATTCAACCTAAACTATTCTAACTCATAATAATAACACTTATTTTTGTAAATCTAAAAACAACTATGCAAATTGAAAAGAAAAGCTCAAATTTGAGCTTATTTATATACAATTTGATCCTATTCTAAACTTATGAAATGCTTAATCAAGTTATATCATATTTCCAATGTAGTCAGGAAAGCATTTCATTCACTAAATAATAAACTCTCTCTTTGCAAATCACTAAGAAAAATATGAATAAAGATTGCAACAGAGGAAGGGTAGGAAACTTACCATACAATTTATATACGTGTACTTACAATGAAAAAATGATGAGAGACTCACATTACCTGATGATTCCAAGAAGATTGCAATAGGATCTTCATACTAATAAAAAATGATCACTTGATCATCCATAAGACTATCATCTTGGTCCAAAAAGTCAAAGTTATTTTCCAGGATCTGTGTTCCACTAATAAGGTCATGTTGTTTCACATATGCATTTCCATGTGGTTTTTGTTCAGGATTATAAATTTATATTTCCATTTGTCACTCATCATAAGATTGAACTAAACACTTACAATGAAACTATGGTGAGTTAATTTTATTTGAGCTAATAAAAACCTTCAAATAGATTTCAACATGATCTTGAAAATTCTGAGAGACTTCCTTCTTTTGTTCCCAAAGATTGAATTTTTGCTACACAATATCCATTTTTTTATGAAATAAGACTCTTCCATGTGTTCATCAAATGAAGAAGAGACAGGAGACAATATGTTAACTTATTTTTCATAAAATTCAAAATCAACATAACCAATTTGTTGATCATCACTATCATATATAGGTTCTTTAAAATTTGCAGAATATGGTAATAAATAACTCATCTCTTTAAATTTTGTTTTTTCCTCATCAAAATTCTCATAATCATCATAGACTCACTCAACATCAAAAATTGTTGAAGATATGTTTTGGAATTCTGCTCTTTTTCAATATTAAGCTTTGTCTCTTAGTCATATCTATCATATATAAGCTGATGAATATTTAAGCTCTCTAAATATAAATATAGAGGAATTTATTTTTTATCATGTTGAAAATTTTCTTGAATATATTTGTAGCATCTCTCTTGTTCGTATTCGTAATTAGTAAATTCATATTCTTCACTATGAAAATCACTCAAAAAATTAATGCAAAAATCAATTTCACAATCATTTACCTGATGTTGATCTAAAATATGCATGTCTAACCTTTTGTGTTCATCTTCTTCTTTCTTCTCTTCTACATTCAAATACTCCTCAATTTGATCAGGCAACATCCCACAAGCCCATAAATTGTTTTCAATTTCTTCAGCATCTATAAACATATGCTGCAAAGTGGAGGATTTCCTTTCTCTAAGGTAAAATGTTAAATTGGGATGATGTGCTAATACATAATATACCTTGGCAGCAGCTTCATAAGGACGAATTTCAACAGGAAAATTGTGATCGACGTTTTCAAATATTCTGTTAAATTTTGCCATGGTTTCATCATTCCTTCATTGTGTAGCATAAAACTTAGAAAGATATTGAGGATGAGATTTCCTCTCAGCCCATTTTTGAAGGAAAACATCATGAAATTCAATCCAATAAGTAATAGATTCAAATGGTAAATCTCTAAACCATCTTTTTACTTCTCCTACTAATGAAAGAGTGAATAACCTCATAAGGAAATTTCCATATTGAATATCTAAACAATCTGGGAAATTTTCAAAGGATGTCATGTGCATCTCTACTGTAACATCATCTTCTCCATTGAATAAAGGAACGTATTTGAAAATTTTAGGAGGTATATCATGAATAATTAATGGTAGTTTGAGAGGTTCATACATGTTTGAATCCCTTGGATGAATCTTTGAAGGTAGCTCACAAGGTATATTAGATACTAAAGGAATTGGCATATTAATCCCATTCCCAACTTATGTACAAGACTGACTATTCTCTAGAAGAGTGGGAATATGTACTTTATGATCAAGAAAGCTCTCAAAAGGAAATGATACAAGATACTTATCATTACTTTCAGAGGACAACAAAGAATCAAAATTCTCTACTTGAGGAATACAAGAGGAAATTATTATTTCTTTTCCAAAGGAAAGAGATGAGGCTTTAAACTTATGTTCCTTTGAAAAAAAAAAAAAATCAACTATAAAAGGAATAGTAAGAAAGCACCAAATAGCAGATCAAAAATTTCTAGAAAGAAGCTTACCATTTGATACCTGATCATTTTGAAATAATTCTTCATGCTTATCAATAGGTCCACTTACCAGTGGAGTCTTTAAATTTGATTGGAAACACTAGTGAAGGTCATAGTGGATTCTTCAGATCATGGAGTCTCCAGGTGAAAAATATGCAGCCAATGTTTGATATCTATTTCTTGTTCAACATCAAGAAATAGATCTGAAATTTTTCGTACACCCAAGGAAAAATAACTTCGTTCCTTCGTCCCCGACAACGGTGCCAAAAAATATTGTTAGTAGATATTTCTCTAGGCTACAAAAGAGAGAAATTCCTAGCACATTTTCAACCAAATAATGATAAATTACTTGATTTATAAGGATTTTTTGTCAGGGTTTCAATGAGCCTTTCAATATCTAATAGTCAAAATTAAGGAGGCAGGACTTCATCTACTAAATCCCTTAAAAAATCTTAGTGAATGGATGGTAGATATAGGAGAAACAAAATTGAATAGGTAAGCCATGTATCCAATTATGATAAGTTTGGCCTTCCTCTTCAAAAGAAGAATGACATGGGATTCACTTCTATTGTGTTTTAATTTCCAGAAAATAAGCATACAATATTCAAACACAAGTTGTGTTTTTCTCACAGCAAAACAAAGGAAATATTGTGTTCAAATATATGCTCTAAAGTTCGTTGTAGCAGGGGTGGTACTGAATTACAATAGTCACAACTCAAATGAATCTATGAGAAGAAGAATAATCAATGGAAACATCAAAAATAGATTACAAGAAAATACATAATTAGAAAAATGAAATCTCAGAATCTCCTCAATTTTGGAAATTATTTTTATTAAAACGACTCCTCTTACATTCTTAATCAAAAATCTCCTCAGGATGACAAACCCCCTCTCGGGTCCCCCCTTTTTCTCCCCTCCTCCCAAAAAAATGATCCAATATATAATATATTACAATCAGATCCAAAAAGAAGGATCGACAGCCTCCTAAACCGAATTTAGATTCACAGTTACAAGAAATCGGGATCTTGATAAGATCTGAATAAATACTAGATCCTATTTTTGCTACAAATAATCTATAACAGTATTCAAGCAGTTGGGTTCTAGCTGGCACATTTCTTAATCTTGATCATTGGACACCTGTAACCAATGTTTTGTTTATGAAACTCTGTCACTTGTTCTTTTACCATTTAAGAAGCCTTTATTTCTATTAGTTTACCAGTTGTTTTATTTATGCCCAAAACTTAAACCATTGTCCACCTGGATGGTTGATATTTCCATTAGGTGTTGACATTTTTGTGTTCTGTAAAACTATATGCACCAGTCACTTCATCGACAGGTGCTTTGACATTTGAATGCTCGATCTTAATCCCACATACAATGGGAAATAAAGTTTCGAGAACTTTATATATACAGTTTTCAATACATATTGCTTCCTTGTGGGAGTCCTCATTTACGCTTGATGTGGGTGTTATCTGTGGTATTTAGTAGTGGTCTTTGAGACTTGGTGGGTTGGCTCTCGGTTTTAGATTGGGCTCAATGAGTTATAATCCCTAAATAACTTTTACAAAAACGGACCAAATAATAATTACCGCGCGAGTTGAAAAAGTAGTTTTTCAAAGTGGTTTGATAGGTTGCACGGTGACCTGATATTTTGACATGTTGCACAGGTGGTATTCCTTGTGACTTCACCGCGCACAGTATCCTTTCCATTAAACCTCGTCCATATTCAAAACGTGTGAACCATTGAATCTTCCTAGTAGTTGATGCGAGCCTTTGGATCTCCATAGCTATGGATGGTTGGATCTGCTAGTCATTTAAAATTGTTGCCTCTGTGGAATATATCCCATATGCATGAGACAAAATGGTTTTGATGTTTTTTATAATGATGAACATATGTCAATATAGTCAACGTTTAGTGCACATACTAAGATTATCTCTCCTTTGGCTATTACTTGGCGTTTGGACACGGTTGACCATGGTGTTTAGTCAAGGTTATGGCACTTGTAATATGATCTCGGTCATGACCTATGGTTTGGGTTATAATCTGACTTGGAGATTTGATTGTGACCTAGGGCTTGTATAATAAAACCCAATGTTTTGTAACATAACCAAACTTTTAAATTAATACAAAATATTATTTTAAAACTATTTAAAATAATTTTAAAATAATATAATTTTATATTAATTTATTTATAAAAAATAAATTTGACTTGATTCCATATAGAAAGGGAAAATTTGGCATTTTTTAAAATACTTGAAGTTCTAGGAGACTTTGACAAATATTTAAGTAAGAATTCGGAGGCTTTGACAAAATCATCAAATAAATACTTTCTAGATAGGAAAAATGGAGGGTTTCGGATAATTTTTTATGAAAAGTTCAAAGAATTTTGACAATAAAATTTCATGTTTTAACACATGGGATAGATATATTCCTTATTTATATGTCTCTCCTCACCTTCCTTTCACTGACCACCCCCCTTGCACCTATTTATCCTTTTAAAATTCAAACACACAAGAGGATTACACTATTATTTTTCTTTTTTTGAGCCAATACACAGGGTAGAATTTGATAGCCCCTCCTTTCTCATCCATTCCTTAGAGTCAACCACCCTAAAATGGTTAATACCTTGTGCCAAATTATGATCAGCGCTCTCTAGAACTTATGGAAAGTACATCACCATACGGGAAAATCGCACAAGCCTCATCCCCCATGCTCGGTTTCAAGACAGTAACCAAATTATTTTCTAGGATAACACCTCGAAATATTCTACCTGAGATTTTTTAAGACAATCATGGCCACCATTCCAAGGATATACAAACACGAACCATGTTTACAAATTTACCATGCATTTTCATTTTACTTACTTGGTTTATACATGCTAATCGAATTTTTTTTTCTATTGTGAAAAAATATGTTTTCCACAGGTCCAATCATGTCCACATATCGAAGGAAAGTTGACATGGACCTCATCATTGAAGTCTCGTTTGGAAAAGAATAGGAATAAGGAGATATTGATACCCTAGGAAATGTGTACACTGACACACAATGTGTCATCGACAAGGACACATCATTCCAGTGGTGAGAGATATACCAAATTTTATCCAACCAAACCTTCCCCTAGCTTCCAAAGAATGATACAGACCTCATAGTATACCAAGCCATTAGACACTCCATGTTAGAAATAATAGCAACTCATTCAGCACTATTACCCTGTGTTAACGCCATATACTAGACTATCATGCATGCACACATACACAATAGGCAGATAATTAATGCACAAGGAAATATTGTTGCTTTCTTCCAAACATCAGTGCTCACCTCATGCTATCAATTGACAAAGGAAGATATGTCACTGGATGAAAAAAAATATGAAATAATTCCCTTATAAACCCAGGGATCTTATGAATAATTGGTGGACGCCAGGTAAGAAGTTCAAGATGAGGGAATCAAATTACTACCTAACTAACTTATTCAGACCTCCCTACTAGTATGTGGTGGAAATGTTGTGCAGATTTTATAGAGTTACTGGAACTCAAAAATTTAGGGTGTCATGGGTGCCCCTAATTCACTACATCCCCACTTATGGATCAATATTTAATTGGTTTGATATTTTATCCTCAACATTGGCACCTGACATATCAGTGGAAAAACATATGGCTCCAGGGAAGTACCCCATTTTTCACATGGCTTCTTATCTTGTTGGACATGATGTGTGTGATCCACACATACCTAAATATGGGTTAGGATTGGAAGCCAGGTGAGCTTCCCATCCATGTATATTTTAAAATCCTTTGGGAACACAAGTATCGCTCCAATTACTAGCATATTTGTGACAAGTTCTAGATCCATATGATCCAAATATTATTTTGCGCTCCTGCACTTTATCTGTTTGACAAAGCTCAGACCATAGTAGAAAGGGTAGGATATTGGTACCTATTGGAATATGTTTTTGGATTACTGAGAGGGGGGGTGAATCAGTAATAACGTAATTATAATCCTTTTCTTCAAATGTTATATCAATGTAGAATTATTATCCAATAATGAGCAGTAATAAATAAACAATCACACATACGATTACACGGTGTTTTTTCACGGTAAACCGTCGAGGGAGAAAACGGTGGAATGTTTTTCTTATATGTCTTGAAAATTACATTCATTGGAAGCACCAACTTCCTTTGTTTTCCAGGCTGGAAGGAGGATCCAACCCTAGTTTCTCGGGCTACAACTTTGAGGAAGCTCCAACTCCCCAAATCTCTGGCTACAAAGCTAGAAGGCTACAACCCCCAATGTTCTCATTTCTACAACCCGGAAGGTGGCTACAACCACCTATCATTTGCCCGTCACCGCCTGCCACAGTAGAGGTAGAATGAGTGGGAACCATTGTCACGCCTATCAGCAGCCAGAGATATGCCGTTGTAAACCTATACCAATAAATCCCAAGACCATGCATCAACCATACATCAGCACATAATCCAACCTGTACCATAACAATTGCATCAACCATGCACCAACACAGCAATCAACTGTACCATAAACAAATGCAACAAACATGCACCAACCTATAAAATCAACTGTGCCATAAACCATTACATACAACCATGCCAAGTATGTTCCAATCATGTGTCAGCTTCTCATCAAACTATGAATCATCAATGTGTACCAACATCATCAGCTATACACTTCATGTATGTTCCAGCTCATCAACTACTTGTCTCAACCATGTATTTTCGACATATGTGCCACAACCAAAGCCCTCATCAATTTCATCCATCCAAAATCTGATTTGTAGCTCTTGTATCAGGCACAGTGTATATGATCACATTCACCCATAACTTCTTCCTTAACTTTAAAAACAAGAGACTAGCATTTTTCATCGACTTTGTTTAGTCTCACATGCCTGGTTTTGGATTAGTCAACAACCCTAGCGAGTAATCATAACTTTGAACATATAATGTATAAAGAGATATAAAACTGATGGAACGAAATTTTCTTCAGGTATGCAATTCCTCAAATGGAACTATAGAACCTCTCATAAAAGGAGTTATAGCAAAATGGCAAACCTTGTTGAATTAGAAGCATTCTAGAGAGCGACCCTTGTAGAGCGTGTCCCACCTAAAATGTTTGATGAAACTGATCTGAAAATTGTGCATAGAATACTAAAGACTGCACCCTAACAAACATTTGGTCTACTAAAATTTGGATCTGTTATGAAGAAGTTATGGCGTTTTTGCAAGAACACTGATTTTTGACTAGTTTGGGTGACACAAACCCTATTTCCACAGTGCCAACTCAAAATACAACACTTCTGGCCCGTTTTTAACCACATATGCTTGGATATTTTTTCTCCTTGTAAATTTCAGGATCTGAATCATTATAGAAATATATTTATAGCGAAAATGGTTGAGATGGCTGAAAATAACATACCCTTAGAAAGCACCATCAAAGGAATTTATCCTTCCTTGCATTTTGGCCTTCTTTTCTTCACTTTCCGCCAAAATTTTGGCTTAGATCATTTTGTACCTCAGAACCCATAGATGTTCAATATACTCAAGTGTGATTCAAATGAGGAAATCTTGCCTCTTATTTATACTCCAAAGTGAAACTTTCAGCAAAAGAAACATCTTCCTGAGTCACTTATTTATACTTTCATTATTTTAGGGTTGGGTCCATATTTATCATTAAAATTATTAATTGGAAATAATTTATTTTGTCACTTTGAATTATAATACACTCATCCTTCCTTTATTATTTACCTTTTAAAATCCTCTTAAACCATGATTGCTTTGACCTTTTTAGGGCTTCTAGATGACATATGAGGTCCTCCAACCCGTGGAGCCATATTTCATAAAACCGTGAGGAGTTATGTGGCGTTCTACTGAAATGGAATTGACATGTACTATCCATAGAGATAGTATTATCTGAAAATATATCATAACTCATATCGTTACCCATCAAACAAACTTGGGTCCATTACCTAAACACGGGTTCTCCTTCTCAAAACATAACTCTCTAACCATGAGGAATTATGTAAACGTTCCACATGCCACCGGGAAATGACATATTAAGAACTTGTATCTAGGATGTTTTCCCTATAAATTGTTTTTCATCTCATTATTCCACAATTAATCATGGTTCTCTTACTCCACAAAGCGTCTTCTTGTGAGGGTCATGCTTAGAGCTACGTCATAATGGGGCCACTTTGGAGTTAATCCATATTTACTTCTATCAACCATGAAAAAATGATAATGATTCATATTTACATCAAACACTAATAGGTCCATTACCCAAACCTTTGTTCTCAGGTCTTTCTTCAATGGTGTTACGACATCAATGACAACCAACCTTAATCAACAATCTCCTTTGGCATTGATGGGAAACACCTTGATCTAACGAAATCCATCCTCCATGCTCCCTGAAACCATGCCTTTTTTTCTTCCATCTGTCCGTCTAATCCTCAGGAACCTTACCCTCTGTCCTTTGTATCGTCAAATCTCTCCCCTTTGTCATCAATGGAAAGAGTATCTTTCCATCGAGGTTGCTCTACTGAAAAAGCTGCATCCTCTTATGGTGCTTCTCGTGTACATCTAAGACATATAGATAAACATTCAAAAAGCATTAAAAAACATTCATTTTGGAGCAGAAATCACTCAAACTCTTTGACGAAGATATTCAAGGCTTCATGGTAGTGGTTTTGTGAAGATGTCTTCTACTTGTTCTTTGTGCCCACATGCTCAACTCGAATGTTCTTCTATACGCAATGTCGTTTCCCCATAGAAGTGATAGCAGTTGGAATGTGCCTTGATCTTAGGTGTTCATCTTTGGTTTTGAGATATTGATGGCACTTGTATTATCACAATATCTTTGAATGGGATCATCGCCTCAGCTTGTATATCGTCAGTTTGTTTCATCCAAAGGAACTTGTGTACAACATGTTGTTGTTGCAATATGCTCTACCTCGGTACGTAGATAGAGATATGATGATTGTTTCTTTCTTAGCCATGATATCAAACATTCACCTAAATGGGAACGGTGATGTTCCCTTTGGTGCCATTCGATCATCAATACAACTTCCCCAATCTACATCTATGTAGGCAATGAAGTGATAGATCTTTTCCTTTTGGATACCATAATCCAAACTCTTTTGTTCTTTTGAGATATCGAAGATCCTCTTTCTGCTAATACGTGATTCCTTTGGTTTTTCTTGAAATCGTGCCACTGTCCAACTGCCTGCATTGCATGCAGTGCGGATGATGTCACATAGGTGGTATGATCATTGACCTATATTGCCTACGTCGTAGACTTTGAATCATCGCATATTTTCTCAACACAGCTTCGTTTGCATGGGAGTGATGGCGGGTTTGCAATCTTCATTCCAAACCTCTTTAGCATTTCTCGATAGACTTGGTTTGAAATAAAAATTCCTTGGTTGCTTTAATGTCAGAGTCCCGGAAAGGATAGTTCTCCAAAAGTAATGACATTTCAAATTCATTATCTCTTTTTGCAAATTTCTAAGCTTAACTTGTCATCATCTTCTACCAAAATAATATCATCAACATAAAACTTCAATTAATAAATATTACCTTGACTTACCCTAATGTAGAGTTTGTTATGCACTTCCTTTTAAGACTGACTGCTGCGGATACTTATCGGTCTGGTACCACAATGCTCTAGGGCACATTTTTAAACCATACAAGGCCTTCTTTAATTTGCACATGAGTACGTGTTCTCGACAAGAATCATACGGTTGTTCAGTGAACTTCTTCTTCTGGTTCTCCCCATTCGGAAAAGTTGATTTTCGTCCACGATATAATTTAACATTTTTGGAGCATGCATAAGCTAAAAACAAGTTGCTTCCATTACTTATGGCAAAGCGGGCATATGTCTCAAGGATGATTCCTTCAATCTATGTATCCTTTACATACCAATCTAGCTTTGTTCCTTGTAACTTGCCATCTTCATTCAATTTATTCTGAAAACCCATTTTGTATAGATCACATTCTTATTCTTTGGTCTTGGAACCAATTCCCAAATTACATTTTCTCATTTGATTTAATTCTTCATCCATGGCCTTATTCCAAAATTCCTCCTTGCTTTGGCTTCTTCAAAGCGGTTTGGTTCAATTGTAGATAAAGGTGCTAGGTGTGTTTGTTCTGAGTGAGCGATTTTTTCTTCTAGTCTCTATCACTTGCATCTTTGTTTCCAATAATCTGATCAGGATGATTCGCCGTACTGGATTTTACTGGAATGTCTTTGGAGATGCTAGCTGAACTTGTTCTTCTATACAGCCGGTTATATAACTAAATATTCATCTTCATCTTCCTCTTCTTCTTCTTTTCATCTTCTTCTTAAAGTTGTTCTATTGATTTGTTTTTCTTCTTTGTTTGATTACAGTCTACTTTTTAATCAATTGATACGTTGATGCTTTCTACAACTTTGTTTAATCTTAGATTGTAACACTTGTATGCTTCCTTTGTACTTGAGTAACCAACAAGTATTCCTACATTTGTCTCCACGAATCAGAAAACGTTCCCATACCATCTTCTCTTTTTGATGTAGCATTTGCTTCCAAAACTCTAAAGTGCTTCACATTTGTTGGTCTTCATTTCCATAGCTCAGTATGGAGTTTCATCGATGTTTTTAGATAATTTCTCTTTTAGAATGTAATTGATGTATGCCTTTGTGTCAAAAATATGTATCAACTTTGAATCATTATCATTTTTAGGAGCCATTTCTTTTACTGTCATATTCTTTCTTTCAACAACTCCATTACATTTGGGTGTCCTAGCGACAAAGGTGTCTTTATTCCTTGATTATTTACTTGATAATCCATAAATTCCTTTGAGGTAATTCTCCTCCATTATCGATATTAAGCATTTGATTCTTGAATCATCTCATTTCAACCATTTCCTTGTAGATCTTGAAATTTTCAAAAGCTTCTTATTTGTTCTTGAGAAACCAAACTATGATCATTCTTGTAATCATCAACTAATAACATAAAAGTATCTCTCATAGCATAGCCTTTTATTTGTAGTTGGTCCAACTAGATCGGTACCGCAGTTTCAATGGTTTTGTTGTTGAATATTCCTTTGAGGATTTGAGGCACGGTATTTATTTTGCTTTCTTGTTTGAAATGCTTGCATAAAGTGTTGGTTGGTTTAGAGTGATGGGGCATTTCTCGGTAGCTTCTCTTTCTTTGACTTTGACAAGGTTATCAAAATGCATGTGACCGTCTTTTGTGCCATATGCTTTCATCTTCCTTCCTAGACAACACTTTTCATTTCCAATTCCGACAACATATATATATATTTGTGAAGTTCTTAGGTTATGTGACCAATTTCCCTTAACCTTCTTTCTTATCTCACACTTTTGTGAATAAAGTGCTTTACATTTATTGGTCTTCATTTCCATATCTCGTATGAGTTTTTTCAGTGTTGTTTGAGCATTACTCTGTTTTGAATGTGAAGCTGTATGCATTGCATGTGTCAAAAAATATTGTCAACTTTGAATCCATTATCATTATTCGAGCCATTTATTGTATTGTCCTATTCTTTCTTTCCACAAATCCATTACATTGAGGTGTCCTAGCGGCAGAGAATTGTCTTTATTCCATGATTGTTGCATTAGTCCATAAATTCCTTTGAGGAGTGAATTCTCAGTATCGATATTAAACGTTGATTCTTGAATCCATCTCATTTCAACCATTTCCTTGTGATCTTGAAATTTTCAAAGCTTCTTATTTGTTCTTGAGAAAACAAACTGTAGTCATTCTTGTATAATCATCAACTAATAACATAAAGTATTTCTCACTTTAAGCCTTTTATTTGTAGTTGGTCCAACTAGATAGTATGCACGGTTTCTAGTGGTTTTGTTGTTAGATATTCCTTTGATTTGACACGGTATTTGTTTGTTTTCCTTGTGCCAATGCTTGCATAAAGTGTTAGTTGGTTTAGTGATCTAGGGAATTTCTGTTGCTTCTCTTTTGCTTTGAAAAGGTTATCAAAATGCATGTGACCCATTCTTTTGTTGCCATAGCCAGCTTTCATCTTCCTTTTCCTGAACAACACTTTTCCATTTCCAATTTGGCTTAACACATATATGTTGCCTTGAAGTTCTTGCGGTATACTTGGAAACCAATTTCCACAGACATTCTTTTCTTATCTCACACTTTTGTGTGAATCAGTAACTTTATGACCTTGGTCACACATTTGACTCACATAAAATATTATGTTTCATATCTTCTACTAGTAGAATATTTTCTGCCTTTTCATTTCTTGTTCCCAATTCGGTTCTGCCTTTTCAATGATTTTGGATGATCATCATTTTCAAAGGGAGGCTTGATCCATCCTCTTTCCTCTTGTAGCTTAAGAAACTTGTCTCTATCACTGTCATGTGTTTTGAACATCCACTATCCAACATACCAACCATGTTTTCTTTTGTTTTTAGCTTGTAGAAGACCGAATGTGCATTCTTCATTGCTATATTAATCTTGCTTTCTTATCCTGTGTCATTTTTCGAGATTCTTGTTTGTGACTATGTTGAGTTCTTTTAGGAGGAACATGGAGTGCTCAAGGATTCAAACCTGTTGTAACTTATTCTCTGTGTTTTATGAAATTCCTCAGTGTTACTACTTGGAACCTCTCAAAAGGATTTATAGCAAAAAATGGCATACCTTGTTAGTCACGGCTTATTCTAGAGGAAGCGTGTATAGAGAGTGTGCCCTTTCAAAATATTTGATGAAATAGTTTGAATCTATTACAAAGAATACTACAGACTGTACCCTAACCAACATTTTGTCTCACTGAATTTTTATCTATTGAAGAAGTTATGATGTTTTTACCGAAACACATGATTTTGACTAATAGTTTAGGAATTTGATACAAACCCTACTTTCCACGAGTGTAACTCCCAAAATTCAAGGACCCTGGCTAAATTTTGTAACCACATATACTGGGATATGTTTTCTCACTTTCATGGCAATTTTAGGATCTGAATATTTATAGAAAAAAGTTATAGCGGAAATGGTGGATGACACGAAATAACATATAAAGCACCATCAAAGAATTTATCCTTCCTTGCATTTGGTCTTCTTTCATCTTCACTTTCCTTAGAATTTCAGCTTAGATATCCTTTAGTTACCTCAGACGCCTATAGATATTCAATATATATCAAGTGTGATTCAAATGAGAATGACTTTCTTTCTTATTTATACTCTCAAGTAGCTTCCTTAAAGCATCTTCTAGGTCATGGCCACTTTTCTTTATTTTAGGAGTTGGGTCCACTTTTCAATTTCTCCATTAAAATTATTGATAGAAACAATTTATTTTGTATTCACTTTGAATTATAATACACTCATCCTTCACTTTATTATTTTCTTTAAAAGTCTCTTAAACCACTTTGATTGCTTTGACCTTTTGGGGCTTCCTAGATGACATATGAGGTCCTCCAACCCCATGGGGCGTAACTCTCCGTCGTGAGAGTTATGTGGCGTTCTACATACCACAAGGGAAATGGAATGACATGTACTATCCATATAGAATAGTATTATCTGAAAATATATCATAACTCATACCATTACCCATCAAACAAACTTGCGTCCATTACCCAGAGCACAGGTCTCCAACTTCTCA
Organism: Picea sitchensis; assembly: GCA_010110895.2. NCBI lineage: Eukaryota > Viridiplantae > Streptophyta > Pinopsida > Pinales > Pinaceae > Picea > Picea sitchensis. The sequence continues at coordinate 22,212 of SNQJ01S0118915.1, forward strand.
TGGCCATAACTTCTCTAACCATTGAGATTATGTGGCGTTCACATACCACCGGAAAATGACATGACAAGAACTATCCATCTAGGATATTTTCCCTGACTCAATTCCTTTCTTCATCTCATTATTCCACAATTAAGCATGGGTTCTCTTACTCCACAAAGTCTTCCCATGAGGGCTTTCACCATAAAGGGAACACTTTGGAGTTCATCCATATTACTTCTTATCCAGCCATGACAAACATATTTACTTCTTATCAACCATGACAAAACAATAATGAGTCATATTTACATCAAACACTATTGGGTCCATTACCCAAACCTTTGTTCTACGGGTCTTTCTTCAAGGGTTGACATCAATGACAACCAACCTTAATCAACATATGTCACATACATCAAGGTATATGAGGCCACTAAATACCGTCAACTACTTCCCAAATTCATTCCTGACAAACTGGTCTTGCAAGAAATAGCTTACCAAACTCCGGTATATGGGGTAGGAGCAACCTTAAAGAGAGATAAATGATTATCTGGCCACCTCTGCCACTCTAGTTTGGTGCCTATTTCTTCAAGTATGTTAAGGAGGATCAAGAAGAAGTTGACACCTTAACCACTTTCCAATTTTCCAAGTAAATATTATGAGATCAAGACCCCTAAGAGTCATCAGTACACACTGCCATAATTGCAAATAAAAGTGAACTTACAAGTATGAAGCTTGTGAGGAAGAAGAAATTCATTGAAGGGAAAATACTTATGAAAAAGTGATTTTCAGGAGACGAGGCATCTCCCAACACAGATTCACAATAAAAGATGAGAATAAATCAAGGGATGTGGAGGAAGAAAATAAAAACAAATTTGAAGTAGAAAACAAGGTGAAGGATGAGTAGAAAAGGAAGGAAGGAGGAGCAAAGTAGAAGATGAGCAAAAGAGGAGAGAAGAGGAGGAAAAGAAAAGAAAATAAGAAATAGTAGTAGTGGAACTAGAGAAGAAGAAGAAAGAATTAGAAGTTGCATTAGAAGAAGTAGAATGAAAATGGAAAGAAGAAGAAGAAGAAAAATAAAAATAAAAAGTTCTCAAGGAACAAGAAGAACAGAGGAAAAGAGAAGAGGAAGAAAAGAAGAAGAAAATAGGAAGGCTCAATAAGAAGCACAAAGATCGGATCCAAAATATACTGACATGTTGGGAACATCTATGCACCCCTAACTAGAGGGAACTTTCCACTGGGAGAATTGGGGATAGGGTCATTCACACCATCCAAATCTCCTAAGGTAGAAAATATAAACTCTTTTATATTCGACAAAGATTCAAGAAACATTGTCCATCAGAACATTAGAATATAGTTTGTTTCTGGAGCGGCCCCATTATCATTCACAATAAAAAAAATCATGGTCGAAAATAACACAGATGACCCCTTGGATATTGCTTCAGTCGGTGTGGAATTTACTTAGGAATATGAAAATAATTTGAAGAATAAGGTGAAATAAATTGAATAATATAAATAAATAATAAGGACCCTGGAAGAAGAGGTGAAATTATACAAGGGTGAAATAACTAGTGTCCAAGAGTTCATAATAAGTGCCTAATGGGTAAGGAAAGAACTCCATAACTTCGTCGAGGAAATGTGTGGTGGAGTGCAAGAGATCCAAAAGAAAACCTCCCAAATCCTATCAAAACTAAACAAGACCAAGACCAAAAACATGGAGTTTGTTGGGATAAGAGCAGTTCTTAATGAGGTAAAGAAATGGGTAGAAGACAACCTTGATGCCCCTGAACTCCTACCAAGAATGACTAATTAGGAAAGTGAAATAAACTATGTTTCCCTTGTTAAATTCTAGCAGATAGGAGAAAATATGGAAAGGGATTTCAAAAATTCCATGGGTAAATGTGCCAAGCTCCACAGGGAAACCACTATTCTCTCCATCAACTTTCATTTTCCTTAGATTGGCGAGCTTGGGTAGCCCAAGCCAGATGAGAAATTACAAACAGATTTAGAGGAGGCTCTGGATTCCATAGAACTAGATGATGAGATCCCACTAAGAGTAACCCATGATGGATGAAGATCTAATAAATCCAATGAAATCTCAAAGTCTCATCCAATATTTCTTAGCTAACCTGAAAATGGATATGAAAATCATGTCCAAGAACTCAACAATGCATGAAGTTACATTAGAGTCTCTATTGTTCCGTAGGATAATATCAATTTTAGATTATCATGACATATGGGTTTCATATATTAAAGATAAGGATAAAGGGGAAGATAAATTCAAATTTGTAAATTCTATTGCTTTATTTATCTTATAAAGTAGAAATAAATGGAATAGGGAAGAGCATGACTTTGTAAATGTCACTTGGGAATTCAAGAATCCCCAAGAAACAGTTGCCAAACTTAATTATATAAACCAAAGAGTACCCACTTAGAAGGGGCTCTTCCATTATGTAATTTTGGAGAACTACTTTTCTGAAAGCTCAATAGTAGGAGGCCCTCAAGGTCATTTTTAAGAGAGAGAAAACATTTTTTTCTGATGATTATTGATTGTGAACTATTTCTAGTGCATTTTCAGTTATGTTGTAAGGATACACTATTCATTTATAGACTTCTGCATGAATGTGTGTTTTTTTTATAGTATCTATTATTCTCAAGTATTAATGTTCTGAGATGATGTATACATGGGCATGAATGATTTATTGCAATAGACTTTCTCTTTGCATGTATTTGTTTATGTATATGTTAAAAATTTGTGTCCCAATAACAGTTATATGGGTAGGAGTTATATGTAGGGATTGGGTACAATTATATCTATTCATTTATTAGATTGTGTTGTGCCTAGCTAATACAGGTTAGATTAGATTTTATTTCATGCATTAAGTATAGCTCATACTTGCATATATTGCATTCTTGCACTCCACCAACCACACACACACCCCTCGTACCAATAATAGTTGTCAGTGCTAAATCCATATGGGACTCCTATCGCAAACAATGTGAAGTCTAATTGTGACTTCATATCGAGGAGTACCCCTATATGTTGAAGGAATTTTACCCACGTCAATATATTTTGGCTCTAGAAGGAGGGTCGAAGTTGTATGGATAGCAAAAATATTCGATCTTTGTGTGGCCAAAATTCTGATAATACCCATTCTGAAACATAGTCTCATATCTTTCCTATTGTAGATGGAAATACCAAGTTAGAGATTCCTCACCAAGACACTTCTCCTGCTCTTGATAGTCTAGTTGTCAGAAGCCCTGAACACACACCTAAGACCTTGTACATTGTTCCACACATTAAGGTCAATGAAACTCGATGGATATTTGTTCTCTTGCAAATAAAATTAGTCATTTTCTATAGCATTTTCATTTCCTAGGAAACAAACCACCCATTGACCTGTAAATCAGTCCAACATTATTGTTGAATCCATCAAGGACTTAGTTGAGTTTCCCTTGTAGGAAATACCACAACACTTACACCAGACACCTCTTACTCCTCTAGTCTCCACTCCTTTGACCTATGGATATGAATATGATTTTGAATTTGAAGAGGACACCAGAAGGAATGCCAAAATGGCTAGTAACCAAACTCATGTTCCTACATGGATGTTACAAGGATATTTAAACTTGTCAGGACTCTTGCATGACTTTCTGAGATGTCCAGAAAGGATTTTTCCCAAATTTGACCTTGACAAGTCATGTTCTCGAGAAGACCATATAAAGAATTTCTACCTAGCAGTCCAACTTATGAATGTTGAACATGAAGACATAGTCTACATGTTGTTTCCCTATAGTTTTGAAAATAAGACATCCATGTTGTATTATAATATTTTTCAAGTCCATAAGAAGATGGATTCATTTGAAAATTCCTTCCTTAACAAATTTGGAGAAGAAAAAACCCATGCAACCCTTGTTAGAAAATTAATTTCCATCAAAATGGAAAAGAAAGAGAAGATAAAATATTTCAACCAATGTTTCACAATTGTCCTCAACAAATTCCATGTTGATGTTGTACCTGTTGAAACATTGACTGTAGAGTACTATACTTCTTCCTTTCATCCCTCTATAGCCATGTTTGTTAAAAGAGCCGGAAAAACAACTCTAGCAGGAAATTTTGAGGAAGCAAAGGATATGGAAAATGAAATTATTTATCTAGGTAGTAATATAGGAACATAAGATATAAAACCATTTGGTAAGAAACCCCTATTTCTAACTAAATCACCTGAGAAATAACTGACTAACTTAACAATGTGCTCAAAATGGTCAAAAATTAACTAATGAGGTGGTATACCTAAAGAAAAATGTTGGTGAAGGGTCATCTCACTACAATCTCTTCTGACCCTTCCACAAGAAGCCAAACAACCAACCTAAACCACCTGAGGCCTTGAATCTCAACCTCAACCTTGATGAGTATGGCATGGAAAATTTGTGTTCCTATCATCAAAACAACCATTGTGAGAAAAAAAATTCCTCAAAGGATAAATTCCATGAATTTGGTCATCAATCAAATTTTGGAACAACAATCCACTATTGATGACTGTAATGATCCAAAGCTAAATTCTTTCTTGGAATCACTAAATACTATTAATTTATTGAGTTATTAAGTGCATACAAGATTCATCAACACATGAAGATCACAATATATTCAAGATGTAGAAGCACAAGCAAAGATATGACCTTTTTATTACGAGCAATGTAAGATCAATACAATAGATGGTTGATCTGGCATAAACCTCAGATGGTCGTACAAGAAATAGATATGAGCTGCAAAAAAATACTCCCGACAATACAAAATAAGCCTCCAAAGGCTGGATATACAATGAAGACTGAATCAAGAAGATTTGAGTTGTACTAATGCTCAACCTCCAAGCTGGAAAGTGCCACATCCTGCTAGAATGTTGAAGCCCTCAATAATTATGCCCTGCTACCAAAAGTGAATGATATATCGGGCAACTATAAGGACAACCCAGATGTCCAAATTCCCAAATCCACTCTCAAACCCCGTAGATCTGAATTTCCCACTGAATGGGGTGCCCCACTAGATGACTGAAACCCTAGTTGGTTAGGCCCTGATGAAGGAGGCCTCCAAATGCTCTGAAACTCTCTAAGAATATAGATCGGTCTATGAGAATCACGTGGGAGAAGTTTCGGACTCAGATCTCAAGCAGATCTCCCTAGATCTGAGTTTTACTGATTTACAGGACATCCCCTATGGCTCCAAGACGTCCCAATCTGCAGACAAATGTA
>SNQJ01S0118916.1:17231-37844 GCA_010110895.2 Picea sitchensis
GATAAAATAAGTGGAGGAGCATGAGGCCATTCATTTGAAGTAATAGATCCTACCACTTGAAAGTTTGATATAGTAAGGGAGAATGTGTAGGGACTAGCATATAGGATAAAAATAATTCATTGTGCAACTCGCGTTTTGAAGCCATGACTTAGGGGAAAATGAAGAGTCTAATGACGTCATGTGTACGATGTCCTCCATTGTCGACCGATTCCTTTTAACTGGCCCCAAATTTTTTATAAAATATACGTTTCCACATTTTTTTTTTAATGTATATCAAAAGTTGGACAAATATATTTCGCTTATGTCTTTTTTTATTAATCAAAATGAAGACCTACCACTAAACGTAAAAAAATTATAAGTGTGGAACTAAATAAATTAAAAATAGATCAAATAAGCTTATGTGTATTAATGAACCGATTAAAAAAATAGACAGTTGGCTAGCTGGGGCCTTTAATATTTACATGGTGACAATGTTGCAATGATTTATTCTGCCATAGAAAAGGTGTCCGATAAATGCCTACTAGCATGGCTCTGCAGGTTTTGCATTAGGGTTTAGCATAATTAGGATTCGATATATTTTCCAAAGTATTTGAAATAATATTCCACAAAACTTGACTGTCAAGGTAATCGAAAAATAACATTCCCTAGATATCCATCTACCTGGTTTTATTTTCCATGGCAACATATTATGCATGCATATGTTTGTCAGTGCTTCAACAAAATTGCACATGCACGGAAGTTGCGGCTGGTAGAGAAAGAGATTGTTGAGTCCAAATGTTGTGTTTCTTTATCAGTTAAAGTAGGTGGCTGGTCCAAATGTTGATCACTAGGCTGCAGAGCTGATCTAGGCTTAAATCAAATATATTTTTTCAAAGGTGCACAACATTCCAAACTCGACTCTAATTTTGTGTAGAGTGCAACGTGTAACTAAAGGTCGTTACAGATACGTCTATTTGAATTGTGGTAGACAAATTCATGGAGTTATGCCCTGTGCAACGTGTAACAAAAGGTCGTTGCAGATACGCCTGCCTGAACGCGTGTAATAAAAATTTCCCACTTAAAATGAAATCTAAATCTAACAATCAGATTGTTCATCATAAAACATTTTAACAATCAAATACAAAAAAGTAAGAGACTCTTCAACATTCAAATTCAAACATAACTAATCCACATTCAATAGACTCTTCAACTTGCACAAAATGAAGCATCATTCAAAGGGAGAACTTAAATTACCCATCTAATATACCAATTAAGGAAGGACAATTTTACGAGTCGATCGTGAAATAAGAACTAAAGCACAAGGATGAGAAAGAGAGAGAATGTGTCCTTCAAAATTGTGCATGTATTTGTACTATTATTGAAGGGTCATATCAGATTAACATCATTCAAGGGATGATTTTAAGCTTGCATGATGGAAATCAACTTTCTCCAACTTAAACGTGTTTGGATTACTGGGGGGGGGTGAATTAGTAATGAGCAATTATACCACTTTTTAACCACAATTTATATTTCTTTAACTTATTCAACCATGTTCGTCAGTTCATCATCAATATATTATTGTCTCATAAGCATTAACATCCATCAGTGCATAATAAACAATAATGAACACATCCACACAATACACAATACACCAATATTTATGTGGAAACCTAATGCGAGAGAAATCCACATAATGTTTTTCTTATATGTCAAGACTTGCATTCAAGGAAGCACCAACTTCCAATTCTCTGGCTCCAACCTCAAGGAAGCTCCAACTCCCTAGTTGTCTGGCTCCAACCCCTTGAGTTCTTCGGCTACAACCACCTAGTTCTCAGGCTCCAACCTAAAGGAAGCTACAACTCCCTGATTCTCCGGCTCCAACTGGAAGGAGGATACAACCCCTTTTCCTTCCCCTGTCTTGTCACCCTGAAATATAAATGAAAAATGTGAACAACATGTCACTGTCACTGAATCAATCACTTTCATTGTCACTTTGTCACTGTCAACCTATACCAACACTCTGTCACAACTTGTACCATCCTTCTTCAATTATTTCCTTCAGATCTGCGACCTGTCTATAATGCAACACGCAGGTATCTATGCATTTCGTAACTGCAACTCGCGGATGTATGCATATATCATCACTGCAACTCGTGGACTACCACAAAATCTCACAGTCTTACTGTCACTATAGCTTCTTCTGTCAAACAGTAACTGTGAAACATGTCAAGTCAACATGTACCAGAAACCTGTAACAACATGTACCAAACAACCTGTACCAACAATCTGTAATAATAATCTCATCAACCAAACTAGATCCAATCACCAGGACCAATCACCAAAACAACTCTCAACCATAAGCACAATATCACCAGGATGTGCATCAAACAAAACTACTCATAACAACTCACAACCATGAGCCACACATGCCTCTACAAAGCATGTACCAATCACATCCAAGTACAAACCTATACCACAAGCAAGTACATCAATCATGCACAAGAACATACACCAAGCTAACCAACAAAGGGCCTCTAGTAATACATCATACCATCCATAAACTAAAAACCATAAACCATTACATCAAACCATGTGCGAGAACTTCAATGTTATATAGCCTCAAACATGTACCATTGATAAGCTAATCATATACCAAGACTACTAACAAATGCCTCTCACAATGCACCACAAGATATGCCAAAAAGACCAAACTAAATCCAGAGCAATGTGCCAAAATATGGTGTTATTTACTAGTTTCTTTGTTTTTAATCATTTTTAAGAAAGTGTATTAATTTTGAACTTTAAATTATACTTTTTATTATCAAAATTCATTTCTAACTTAATTATCATCTTAACAATTGTCAATGCATTAATCAACAATTTAAAACAAATGATTTTTCAACAATTTTGAAAGAATTTTGATTTTTCAATATGAACTTAATTATCCACCATCTACTTCCAATGGTGTGGTTCTCAAAATATATTAACTTTAATCATTTTTTTTTAATGAGTAAAGTTATCATCTAATATTTGAAATGAGAAAAGTCATCATCCAACCATTTACTTAACTCAAGGCGGTGGTCTTGATATGTTATTGAATTAATAACATATTTATTTAATTTATTATGTAATTGAATATTTACTTAACTTAGTACGAAGTTGTAATTTTTTCATAGTTAAAATTTTATTAGTGAGTATGATATAGATGTTTAGCCACATAATTACATATCTGATAAAATAAAATAAAAACTGTCATTTTTCCTTGTTCCATTTTAGTATTCAACTCCCCATTTTTTCGAAGTTGCCTTGTACAAGGAAAAATGAATTCCACCACGAGTTGTGGAAAAACTGGATTTTTTTGTTCACTCCTTACTCTCAATTCAACGTCGAACATTTTCGAAACTCTTACTTTTCTTCTCGACTGTCCACCATTCATTCCTTATTTTTGTTCATTTTGTCGTTATGACAAGATTTTTGGTGACTCAGACCACGTGGATTATCAAGAAAGAGAGGTCTTCTTTACATGTGCGTCTTCGCCACGTAGGTGGCCCAGGGCCAGATTCCGTCTGTCTCTCAAACTGTGGGTTCGTGATTAAGCGGCGCCACGTTTGAAAAGTGTGAATGACAAATGTCGTAAAGCGAGGCGAGTATTGAATCACAGTCTGACATTTTCAGGGAAACAAGGGCATCCTATATATTATTATTAATCTTAAAAAGATTGATCAACCTGTGGGACCCTTTTATAAGCTTGAAGTTCATATCTATATGATATTAATACATGCTTTTACTTCTATGTAATTACAAAAAATATTTGTATAATATAATATACGAGATTCCATGTTAGACACGAAAAAGGAAAACATTGGCTCGCATGTTGATTTGACTTGTTAGAAAGTGGGGACTAGCAGCTATCAAAATCAAAATTGAATCTTTCTTAGCTCTTTTAAGGGTTGAAATTTGTTTTAGAAAAGTAATTCAAAAAATAATTTTTAAAAATAATATCATAAAATGTCAAAAAAAAAAAGTTAGATTTTCAATATTTTCATTTTCAATGTTTATTGGTTAATAAGTAAATATTAATTTATTATACAATTTATTTTTTTTATATTTAAAGATTAAAATCATCTCTATTCTATCTATTCTAGTTGGCACTTATCTATTCTTTGATATAATGTACTTTTCCACACCATTAAATCCATCTCAAGAATTCACATCTAAATTTTGGTCGATATCAAAATTTACATTACATTTACTTTTCGTACTAATTAAGAGCAACTATTCAAATTCAATCACTAGTGAGAGCTTGCACTTAATCAATAAACAGGTCATCTGGGCTCACCATCATGGAATGGGTCATGTGACAAGATGTTTGGTGAATCTAACTTTTCCACGTGGATTATTAAAAAATATAGGTCTTGTTTACATGTGCGTGATTTTTGGTCCGTAGCGAATGAAAGCTGGCGCAGGGCCCGAATCCCTCTGTCTCTCAAACTGCGGGTTTGTGATTAAACAAGGCCACGTTTGAAAAGTGAAAACACGTGGTACATCGACCAGTCAGACCGTCGCATTTTGAAGAAAAAAAATAAAGACATCCTATATATTATTATTAATGCATCTTCTGTTAAATTATATTATTATTAATACATCTTCTGTTAAATTATTTGTATAATATAAAAAGCCACGAAAAAACAAGCATTCGCTCCACTAAAGGAGTAACAAGATAAAGCAGTAAATTTAGATTCTCCGGATCTACTTCCCTGTAATAGTATCATATCTCACTTGGGTGCAGCTCTTCCCGTTCATGCGATGCCATCTCCTCACTCGTATATTTTCTTGGATAGTGTTGTTTTTGTACTTTTTAAGAGGGAAAAGTTTGTAATAATTAAGTTCATGGAATGAGTTGTTTTAATATATAATATTAAATTTTGTATATAAAATAATATTATGATGTTATATTTAATTTGGTTATATAAAATAATTTGGAATATATTAAAAGACGGTAGATTTTAATTATGTTCATATAATTTTAAGTTTTGTGTTATTAACTTGTTTTTTCAAGTTTAATGTGAATAAATTTTTAATCATTCAAAAACAATTTTATATTATAAAATATTAATTATTATTATAGAGTTGTTTAATTTGATTATCATAACAAAACAATTAATATTTTATAAGATGAAATATATATTTCAAATAAGATGATGATATATATTAAATTTTATACAGTATAAATGCTTTCAAATTAGTTCATATATACATTATAACCTATATAAAGTTAATTAATCTATTACATAATATATAATGTTTACTATCTAATTTGGTAATAATTTATTTGTCGATATCTTATAACATTAAAATTAATTTAATTTGAAACTCTAATCAAATTAATAGGAAAACTTTTCAAAACATTGTTTGACCATAATCATGTCTTAATCTTCACAAAATTTCACTTATATTTGAAATTTCTACATCGAAATTAAAATTATAATTCACAGAATTGTACCCACTTCAATACAAAATAATTATTTATAAAGCATCAAAAGCGAAATCATGGAGTCCGAAAAAGGTCCCATCTCAGATTCTTAAAATATAAGATTTACTATTATTTTATTATAACTAATATAATGAAAAGTAAATGAATTTGATTATTTGGAAATGGAAAATACATAATATATAATGATTAATTGAAATGTTGTAGTTAATTAATTGTATGCACTTCGACACAACACAAAGTGATTATTTAGGAAAATACATAATACATAAAACTAAAATAATGTTGAGGAATTGAAATACATAATATATAAAATTAAAGGAATTTGATTAATTAAAATATATAAAATTAAATGAATTTGATTAATTAAATTATCTATTTATTTTATGAAGTGTTAAAAGTGAAATTATTGATTTAAAATGTTTTCTTGTCAAATCACTACATTAAAGTCAAATTAACTATTTACATTAAAGTCAAATTAACTATTTATTATTATAAAGGATAAACATAATTTTACCACAATTACTTAATTGCAACATTGTAGATTGCTTCTTCAAACCCTTATATACATTAAAGTCAAATTAACTATTTATTATTATAAAGGATAAACATAATTTTACCACAATTACTTAATTGCAACATTGTAGATTGCTTCTTCAAACCCTTATAAAAGTATGCAACATTGTAGATTGCTTCTTCAAACCCTTATAAAAGTATGGGTTAAAATGTATTGAAACTACTCGAAATTGATGGTGGTGATAATAATAATTATTGTTTATTTTTTTATTTTTATTTTTTTTAAGTGAACATTTTGTATTATTTTTTAAGAGTTAGGAAACTTACAAACATAGTATCCTTGAGTCTGGGTTCCTAATAGAAACTAACCCAAGTCTAAGACCAATAAAAATTAAAAGATGTCCTCATGTGGTCATAGTTGTGTAAATGTCCTAAAGAATTTCAAACAAAAAATATAGCATGACTACTGACACAGGACCTAGACCACAATCTACGAAAAAAAGACTAACATATAACAAAAACTAGTTACTTGGTCGAGGAATAAGCAGAATTGTCAGGCTCATCGTCCAATTGTAGATGTTGGAGAGGCGATGACCATTCCAAGGCAACAAGGGTCTGGTTTAGTGTCTCCTGAGATTTTTGGCGTTGTTGTTGGCTTGAGCATATGTCTAACAACAAGTCAATTTTCCTGTTGAGCTGCTCCATCTTGAATTTCTGGTCAGCCTGTTCACTCCAGAACTCAAAAATTAACTGCAAGTGATCCTCTGCAATCCTGGCATTCTGAATAGTTTCCCCAGGCTCGCTATTTACCACTCGCATCTGAGGTCATGTCGCATGGTCTCCTAGAGATGGGGTTGGGCTTGAAACATTAGAAGGAACAACAATCTAGGGACGAGGAATCAAAGTCGTCTGAGGCACTTCAAATTCTGGATCATCCCCCCGCTCAAACCACTCCACCATACACCCACAATATGTTCCTTCCTCCAGATTATCCTTTGTTATTTGAATACTACTTATGCTTGGGGTGTTTGGTTCATTGGAAGTGGCGCTAGTCGAGGACATCGTGCCCACACTTCGAGCCACTAACCTTCGAACAAAACCTGATGCTCGTCGTGCTCTGCCTCGTTCTATGATTCGAGGCATGTCAAAATGAAGAGGGACAACAACATAAGAGAGAGGAGCACCCAATGTGCCAATGAGACAAACTAACTAGAGGTTGATGTTACCAAAGGAATAAATCCGATGTAGAGTGGCTGAGAATGGATTCTCATCCAACGATATTACCCACTGATGAATCTCACAGTTCTCCACTCTTAGGATGAACATAATGAATGTCAGGCCAAACGTAGAGTAACTACCTCTCCTTTCAATAGTACTTGAAGCCCAATCGCCAATTATGTTCACACGCAGCAAGGGAAGTAGCGAGGAAATGAGTCAGGAGAGGTATAAATTAGCGACACCATCCACCTGTCTATCTTGGGATTTAAAGCACCAAGTGTTGGCGCATGCACTGGCTAGTTGTGAAGGCATCATGATCTTGTTGTCACCCCATTAGGGGGAATAATTATTGTTTATTGAAAGTGAATTTGGTTTGTCAAATTTCAAAAAAATTGTGATCTAGGTGGATATCGGTGGCCACCCACCTATTCCAACTAGCTCATTTTAGAAGTTTCAGTTTGGAAGTTTTGTTCCTAGTTTTCGAGTCCCAAACTTTCGGGGTCGTTTCGAGGCCCTAAACAACATTTTTAGGGCTCGCCAAAATCAAACTATAGACAAACTCATAGTTTGACGACAACATGTGTAGTCCTCGGATAGACCTTTCCAACGAGCTATCGTGCGCCCCAAACGAAGATTGTATGCCAAAGTTACGCCCCTAGGAAGCTGATACACCAAACTACCCAAAACGGGGTCCACAAAACTATTGGCTTTTCATCTTCTTGGGTTAAGGTTTTGGATTTCTTTGTGTTAAAAAGGCCTTCTATTAATAAAGAGAACTTGTTGAAACTGTAAAAATGCAGACATAAACAAACTTGCTCGAATGGTAGCAACTTATCTTTGAGAAGAGATATAACGGCTACGCTCATTCGCAAGAAGATGAGTACAATGAGGCTCCAAAGGCCTTTTTAACATAAAACATAAATGATAAAACCCTAAATATCCAAAACCCTAACCCCGGGAGATGAAACGTTAAAAGGTTTGTGGGCCCTAATGGGGGTAGTTGATATATCAACTTCCCGAGGGCGTAACTTTTGCATACGATATTTGTTCGGGGCACTCGATACACCATTGGAACGGCATTGTCAAGGAGTACATATTCCGTTCAACTTAGCATGTGCCTTTATCTACTTTTTAGGGTGTTGTCGAGCCCAAAAAAACGTTGTTTAGGGCCTCAAAACAACCCCGGAAGTTTGGGACCGGAAAAAACTATAAAAAAAAACTTTCAAAATGGAAATTGTTCTTTGAGCTAGTGGAATATGTGGGTGGCCACCAATATCCACCTGGATCGATCCTCCCCCCTTAGGAAGCAATGGTCTCCATTTTGTTGAGTGCGTCCTTCAGATGGGGAAACTTCTGTTTAACTTGGCCCCAAGTGAGCCACTTTCCTTGGTGCAAGAACTGTAATGATCTGACAACTTGATAAAGTTGGATCCTCTGTTGGCGAGTTCTCTTAATCTGAGTGTACCTGATCTAATCAATGATTTCTTGTTCCATGCAGTCAAGGTTGAGCTATATCGGTGTCAACTGTTCTGCGATCTTCGATGTGTCCAATAATGGTGGGAAGTATGGTCGAAGGAGGTCCACATTGAACAATGGGTGCAAGCCAAGAAAGGGGGGAATACTTACTCAAAAGCATTGTCACCCATAGCCTTGGTGATGGTGTAAGGTCCATAGCAAAGTGGACAAAGCTTCAAATGGGGTCCTATAAGGCACTCTTTCTGCAAATGCAACCAAACATTGTCTCCCACATAAAACTTGTGCGACACCTAGTGTTGATCATGGCGTTGTTTGTACTTAGCATTGGCTTTCAATAAAATATCATGGATATGTTGTCGGATGTGTTGAATCCATTCAATAAACTTAGTGTTTTTTTCGGCCTCAGATTGTGTATGGGATAATTATGCTTGTGTGGATGCAAAGGATAGCGTGACATCAATGGGACCTAATGGTTGAAATCCCAACCCCACCTGAAAGGCACTGTGGTTGGTTGAGATATGGAGGGATCTGTTGTAGTTGTGTTGAACATAGGGGAGACTCTCATCCCATGTGTGTGCATGTTTGGAGTTGTACATGCACAAGATATGCACAATCATTATGTTGACGACCTCTATTTGGCCATCAGTTTGGGGGTGGAAGGCGGTGGATTTCGTGAGCTTGGTGTCCAATAGTGACCAAAGGACGGATGAGAATGTGCTTAGGAACCTGTTGTTCCAATTTGATATGATGGTCTGTGGTATCCCGAAGTGTACCCACACTCGTTCAAAGAAGACCTTGGTAGTGGCCTCCGCTGTGATATTCTTCTTGCAAGTTGTTAGTGTTATCACATATTTTTGCAAGGGGATGTTTTCCTTTGGAGTTGGTCATTGGATGACCAAATGCAAAAGAAGTGGGCTTAAAACCCACAAATGTGTTTCATCCAAAGTTGGGGCGCGATTATGCAAAGGTGCGCACATATCTGGTCAGCGAAAATCTAATCAAGCACAGGCTCAATCTCAGTCGTCGGATCCATTAAGCAAATCGATCAATTGTGGAAACTCCTCAGAGGAATCGGGAATCGGGACTTCGAAATAATGTCAAAATGGTTTATCAAAGGCCCGAAGTGGCCAAATCCCGAAGTGTCGAAGTGGCTGAAGCCCGAAGTGTCGAAGCCTGAAGTGTCGAAGTGGCCAAAGCCCAAAATCCCGAAGTCTGAGGTCAGTGTAGGTTGTCCGATCCAGCAGGACGCGTGGCACCAGATCCGAAAAGCGGAGAATGCCACTTCGGGAATTTTGAAGTGAGGAAGGTGCACATCATCCCAACTCCATGCGGAGCAAAGTCCCAAAATGTGAAGCGGATCTGGACCGTCTGATCGCGAAAGTTTGTGAGTCGTTGATTTGACGTGGGAGTTCAGAAATCGGGAGAGGGAAGTTAATCTAACTTTCGACTTCGCAAAATAAGTCCCGAAGCGCCCAGGAAGTGGACGAATCCCGAAGTGTCGAAGTGGCCGAAGCCCGAAGTGTCGAAGCCCGAAGTGCTGAAGTGGCCAAAGCCAAAAATCTCGAAGGCTAAGGTCAGTGTAGGTCGTTCGATCCAGCAGGACGCGTGGCACCAGATCCGAAAAGTGGAGAATGCCACTTCGGGAATTTTGAAGTGAGGAAGGTGCACATCGTCCCGACTCCACGAGGAGCAAAGCCCCGAGATGTGAAGCGGATCTGGACCGTCTGATCGCGGAAGTTTGTGAGTCGTTGATCTGACGTGGGAGTTCGAAAATCAGGAGAGGGAAGGTAAGCTAACTTCCGACTTCGTGAAATGCAAAGTCCCGAAGCACCCAGGAAGTGGGCCTAAGGTCGCAGCCCATGGTCATGAGGAAAGCACGTCTGGGGAAAAGTTGGTGCTCATCGCGAGGAGCCTCAGTCGTTGGATGCATAGCAGATCTGACCGTTGATCCGGGCGTAGCGATTTCCTAAGTTGGGAGTCGGGGTTTCTGTTGTCAAGTAATATGAGGATTCCCAAAGGGCGAAATCCCAAAGCACCTGTGAAGTTAAGCGACGGGTCATGGCCCGAGGTCGCATGTGGGGAAGGGGTGCAAAATTTGCCAGGTCTTCTCCCAAGGCTGAAAACACCCGCATTCATTACAGAGTGAAATCATCACGACTTCAATATTGTCGAGTTGACTCGAAGCACCGCCAGCGTCCCGTAGAATATCCCTAGGCATTCAAAGCCTCGTTCTGATCTCGATGAAGCAGTTAATGAAGGTAGGTGCTGGTAGCTGAAACCTTAGCTCAGCGCATGAATGGAAAGCCAGAAAGGACTCGTTGTGGAGGCAGATTGTCAACTCAGAGTTCCCCTATGGATGGATTTTTCCTGCAAAGCCCATACTAACTGAGGTTGCGTCTGACAAAGGAATACCTGCACACTCTAACTGAGAAGACACTGCTCTCCATGGAAGCTCGAGCACGCCTCTGTTGGGCAATTTTTTTTTGAGTATATGTATGGAGTTCTGTTATTTTGTAGAGGTCTTTGGTTGAGCAGAGCTCCCAATCTGTAATTTTGTTCTGCCAGAGTTGTTCTCTGGTTATGTAATCGACTTGAGATGTTCATGTTAATAGAAGTCAACTTCCCTCTTTCCATTTTGTCTGTAAAAGTTATTTAAAACACTCAGGCATGGATGATCCAGTCGAGGATCGTTATACTGTTGTAATGGAGGTCTGATTATAGTAGTATCATGGTCAGTTTTATTCATTTCCCTGTGTATCTGTTTCCTTCTCACATTGAATGGCTCGGGCATGGAGGATCCAGTCGAGCTGTTGTAGTTCCAGGATGATGGAGGTTTGATCATACTGTAGATGTAACTGTGTCCCTCGTAGACATATTTCGGTGTCTGAATTTGAGCTCAAGAATGCTATTGAGCTTGGATTTTCTTCTCTGAGCTGCTGGAAGGCCCAATGCTCAAGGCAGTCTCCTTCACCCTTTCTCCTAAGTCTTCCCTCTTCTCTCGATTTAACTCAATTTACTGACTGAAGTTAATGTGGCCCTCACTTCCCTGTGCATTTCCTGTCCAGTTATGTGTTGAACATATTTCATGTTGTTGAGTTTTGGCCATTGACCATCTACATTTAAAACCAACATCCACCTAACACTGATGGGCACTGGGCTTACCTCCCTTGCAATCAGGAGGTGACTTCTGGTGCTAGCATTTCTGGCATTGTTGTTGAGGAACGAATTGAATACTTTTCCTTGGGTAGAACGACAACGAGCTTTTGATTATGAAGGTGCATCAGATATCAGAACCATTGAATATTGCATTTTTCACCTGGCGACTCCATTGTTTCAATTGTGGCTCCGAAAGGCAGACACACGAGATCTACTCCACAGCTTCCTCTAGCTACACCTGAAGCTGACCCAGAGAAGATTATCAATAAAAGAAAACTTTCTCGAGAAGGCTTTAGATGTTGCCCTTGATTGAAAAGCTCCTTGGGAGAACGACAACGATCAGATCTGGCCTTTTGATGGTGAACAAAGACCAGACACATTCAGACTGCATAGCATTCACCTGGTGACTCCACAATCAAAGACTCCATTGGAGAGGATCTCGTTGACAGAAAGATGACCATACCGAAGGGGAAGACCAGGTATTAGTTTATGAGCTTGCTTCATGAAATCTTGTTTTTCTTTATCAGCTCATTTCTCTCTTTCCCTTTACATATAAAGAGGATTATCCTCTACTTTGTCTATTCAGATGATAATAAACCTTCCTTTATTTATCCATACTTAGAAGAAGAAAACATGCCCTCTTCTTGTGTTGTAGATACCGATCTCATGTCTTCACCTCTGCCTATTCATAATAGTGAGATATGTATTGCATATCCTCTTGAAATTGATCACCCTTGTAGCCCTGAGGAGGTTGAAAATAATTCACAGTCTTCTCAAATCTCGTTACCCTTCGGGAATTTTGAAGTGAGGAAGGTGCGCATCGTCCCGACTTCCTGAGGAGCGAAGTCCCGAAATGCGAAGCGAATCTGAACCCTTCAATCGTGGAAGTTTGTGAGCCGTTGATCTGACGCGGGAGTTCAGAATCAGAAGAGGGAAGGTAATCTAACTTATGACTTTGCGAAACTCTAAGTCCCGAAGCCCCCAGGAAGTGGGCCCAAGGTCACAGCCCATGGTCATGAGGAAATCAAGTCTGGGGGGAAAGGTTGGCACCCATCGCGAGGAGCCTTGGTCGTCAGATGCATAGCATATCCGACCGTCGATCTGGGCACAACGATTTGTTAAGTCGAGAGTCAAGGTTTCTTTTGTCAAGTAATATGAGGATTTCCGAAGGGAAAAATCTCGAAGTGCCTGTGAAGTTAAGTGACGGGTCATGGCCTGAGGTCACATGTGGGGAACTGGTGCAAAATTTTCCAGGTCTACTCCCAAGGCAAAAAACACCCGCGTTCATTACAGAGTGAAATCATCACAGCTTCAAGATTGTTGGGTTGGCTCGAAACACCTCCAGCGTCCCGTAGAAGATCCCTAGGAATTCAAAGCCTCGTTCTGATCCTGATGAAGCAATTAATGGAGGTAGGTGTTGGTAGCTGAAACCTCATCTCATCCCATGAGTGGAAATCCAGAAAGGACTAGCCGTGGAGGTAGATTGTCAGCTCAGAGTTCCCTTGTGGATGGATTTTTCCTGCAAATCCCATACTGACTGGGGTTGCGTCTAACAAAGGAATACCTGCACAGTTTGAATGAGAAGACATTGCGCCATGGAAGCTTGAGCACGCCTCTACTGGGTGAATATTTTATGAGTATATGTATGGAGTTATGTTATTTTGTAGAGGTCTTTGGTTGAGCAGAGCTCTCAATCTGTAATTTTGTTCTGCCAGAGTTGTTCGCTGGTTATGTAATCGACTTGAGACTTTCATGTTAATAGAAGTCAACTTTCCTCTTTCCATTTTGTCTGTAAAAGTTGTTTAAAACACTTGGGCATGGATGATTCAGTCGAGGATCGTTATACTATTGTAATGGAGGTTTGATTATAACGATATCGTGGTTAGTTTTATTCATTTCTTTGTGTATCTGTTTCCTTCTCACATTGAATGGCTCGGGCATGGGGGATCCAGTCAAGCTATTGTAGTTGCAGGATGATGGAGGTTTTATCATACTGCAGCTGTAACTGTGTCCCTCATAGGCATATTTTGGTGTCTGAATTTGAGCTCAAGAATGATCTTGAGCTTGGGTTTTCTTCTCTGAGTTGTTGGAAGGCCCGATGCCCAGAGCAGTCTCGTTCACCCTTTCTCCTAAGTCTTCCCTCTGCTCTCGCTTTAACTCAATTTATTGACTGAAGTTAATGTAGCCCTCACTTCCCTGTGCATTTCCTGTCCAGTTCTGTGTTGAACATCTTTCATGTTGTTGAGATTATCAACCATCCACATTTAAAACCAACATCCACCTAACACTGATGGGTATCAGGCTTACCTCCCTTGTAATTAAGAGGTGACTTTTGGTGCTAACAGTTAGGATGGCCATCTTAGAAAACCAATGAACCACCACAAAAACACAGTCATTTCCCTGCTTGGTTGAAGGAAGGCTCGACATGTAGTCCATCGAGATGGATTCTCATGGCCTGTCGGGAGTAGGAAGAGGGGTGTATAGGCCTTGCTTCTTAGTGGTTGGTTTGGAAATGACATAGGAAATGTGGGACCCGATATACATGCTGACATCCAGGTGCAATTTCGGCCAATATAAATGTTTTTGTAGTACTGCCACGATATTTTCCATGTAAAAATATATTTCCATCCGATTGTAGTGAGATTCCCAAATCAGCTTCGCATGCTCACATGAAGGAACATAGAGGTGGCCCAGATGGTATAACATTTTGTCCTGAAGACGAAAGTTAGAGACAGTCGCACATGTGCCCAACATCTGGTAAGTGGTAGCGAAGTTAGGATCTCTCTTGTAGAGTCGGGGCCACTCATATGCCTCATGGCCATAGGAGTGGAGCACCATGGTTAAGGCTGCAACTGGAGGTCGACTGAGGCATTCAGTGACATGATTGGTGCTCCCTGTCTTATATTTGATGTTGAGATGGAAATGTTGCAAGTATGTGTACCACTTTTGATGGAGGTCATTCTGCAATTTTCCTTGTATCTGCATGAACTGCAAAGGCTTGTGATCAGTGTGGATGGTTGTCTCCTTCCTGAGAATGTAGTGCTTCCATTATCAACAGGCTTGTACAATGGCATACATTTCTTTGTCATAGGTGGGGTTCTTATGGATTCCATTTGATAGTGTATCACTATGATATTCCATTGGATGCTCATGTTGAGTGAGAATTGTGACCACAACATAGTCTGAGGTATTGGTCTCAATCTCAAAAGGTTTTTGCAAATCGGGTAAGGAGAGTACTGGAGATGAGCACAAACAATTTCTCATATCATCGAATGTTTGAAGTTGTGACTTCCCCAACACAAACTTTTCCTTGCCACCACCCTTGGTCACTTGGCTGAGGGCCCATGCAATATGGGAGAATCCCAACACGAACCTGCGAGAGAAGTTGGCAAGTCCTAAGAAACTTCGAAGCTCGATTAGTGTGGTCGGGGCTAGCCAATCAAAAATGAATTAGATCTTGGCTGGATCCACATGCATACCATGTTCATCAACAATGTAGCCTAGGTATTGGACCCTATGCATGTCGAAGGAACATTTTTCCAAGTTAGCATATATATTGTGTTGTCACAGAGTGTGAAGGACCTGCTGAATATGATGCAAGTGTTCAGACCAATTCTTGTTGAAGATGAGGATATCATCCAGATATACCACCACAAAAGAATTGGTGAAAGGTCGCAATATATCATCCATCAATCTCGTTAAATGTTTTGGAGCATTTGTCAAACCAAAGTGTCAGACAATTGGTTTAGATTGATGGACAATTTGTTTAGATAGTTGGTTGTCATTGATGTCAACCCTTGGTCAGTGATCTTGTAGATTGATGTCAACCATTAGAGATTGATTTCAACCCTTGGATAAGTACGGTAGCGAATTCTGGTAGCACAAAGGTATGGATAAGGGACCCGAGTTTGTTTGAGGTATAAAAGCATGAATATTAGTGAATATGCAATGAATACTATTCTAGATGGATAATACATGTCGTGTTGTTTCCGATGATATGTGGTACGCCACATAGTTCCTCACGGTTGAGTAAAGTTGGAGAACCCTCACGAGTCATCTAGAAGCACCTAGAAGGTCAAATAAGTCAAATTATTCTAGAATCTCCTAGAAGAAGTTGACTAGTCAAAGTAGTTGCAACTAGGAGTTAATCATGAATTAAGTTGTTGCCAAAAGAAAATAATTAAAAATAAATTTATTGCAACTAGAAGTGGTGAGTTTACTATTTGTGGATAAACTGGTTGTAAGTGGACAAAGTTCTTAGAAGTGGGTTAACCCTAAAAGAAGGAAGTTGGGTAAAACAGTTAGAAGGTAAGCCCTAGAGGAAGCTACTTGGAGAGTATAAATAAGAGAGAAAGGGTCTTTTATTAGCACCTATTGAGCACATTGAATATCTATTATTTTGTAAAAGGTTTATTGCAGGTACTCATTGATACATCTGAAGTTATGCAAGTCTGAGGTAGCAAAGGAGGATTGACGGAGAAATTTTCAGAGTTGCAGAGTTTTAGAAAAAACCCAATTTTCTGAAGTTGTACATGGGATGTAGAAGGCCAGGTCGTGTACATATGTAGGCCACAGAAGGCCAGGTCGCATACATCCATGCGCTGAAAGAGTTCAGGTCGCATGCATGTGGAAAAGGCCATGAAAAATTGAGTAGATGTGGGTGCTAGGTCTCTAGAGTTTGAAATAAAGTTCTCGGGAAGGTCTACAGTGATCAGGTACAACATATCTATCTACAGGTTCAAAAGGTATGTCATATTATTATGAGTAGTTGGATATTGTTGTCTACATGAGATATGGTTATGGGAGATTGAGGATTTTCCCTAGAGAGGTTGTTGGTTGTATGGCACTTATTGTATGAGCTAGATCTACATAAATTTAGTGTTGGTATACTTATTGTTTATCATTGGCACACTTTGTTGGGATATATTTGAGCCATTTGCTTGTATATTGATGAGGTAAGGTCTTGTGAGTTTGGGCATCTTCCTAGAGGTACTATTGGTGTATAGTACTTGCTGTAGCTAATGGTTATGAGGCGGATCTGTTGAAGTATATTGTTGGTGCATGCCTGAGATTTATTACCATATCTTGTAGTGCATTGTGAAAGGCATTGATTAGTGGTTTCGGTATATGATTGGTTTATGAGTGGTACATGTTTGAGGGTTTTTGGTTAAGGTGTATTTCTGAAGTTATTGGTACAGTTTGAGGTTCCATTATAGTGAGGGTTTGATGCATTGTTGATGTAAGGGTTTATGGTATTTTGTTTATGGAGAGTATGGTGTATTGCTAGAGGTATCTTGTTGGTTATCTTGGTGATATTGTGCATATGGTTTAAAGTTGTCTTGGTGATTTATCTTGGTGAGTAGATCTGATTTGGTTGATGAGATTGATGAGACAGGTTGTTCTGACAGGTTGTGTTATGCATAGTTGATGTACTTGTGTGTTGTGCATAGTTGATGTACAGATTTGGTGCATGGTTGATGCATTGGTTGATAGTAAAGGTTGAGGTACAACTTGATGCATGATTGATGCATGGTACAGGTTGTTGTGACAGTGACAGGTTGTATAGGTTGGCAGGTTACAGGTTGACAGTGACAGAGTAACGATGGTAGTGATTTATTCAGTGACAGTGACAGGTTGTTCACATTTGACATTTATATTTCAGAGCAGTTGGATGGGGCAAGGAGAATCAGGGAGTTGGAGCTTCCTTCAGGTTGGATACTGAGAACTAGTTGGTTGTAGCCACCTTCCAGTTGTAGTCAGAGAACCCAGGGGGTTGTAGCCTCCTTCTAGTTGCAGCCAGAGAATTATGGAGTTGGACCTTCCTTAAGGTTGGAGCCTGAGAAACTAGGGGGTTTAAGCCTCCTTCTAGTTGGAGCTAGAGAATTGGAAGTTGGGGCTTCCTTGAATGTAATTCTTGACATATAAGAAAAGCATTCGGTCATTTTATCCCACATTGGGTTTCCACATAAATATTGGTGTATTGTGTATTGTGTGGATGTGTTTATCATTGTTCACTATGCTCTGATGGATGTTAATATTTATGATGCGATAATATATTGATGATGAACTGATGAACATTGTTGAATAAATTGAAAGAATATACATTGTGTTTTAGAGGATTAATAAGTGGTATAATTGCTCATTATTGATTCACCCAACCCCCCCCCCTCTCAGTAATCCAACACAAAGAGCATGACTAGCCATTCAAAAATACCTTCTTTGGACTTGAAAGTAGCCTTCCATACATCAGTCGGTTCTATTTGGGACCTGGTGGTAGCCAGACTTCAAGTCAATTTTAATGAAAAACTTGGCTCTCTTGATTTGGTCAAGAAGGTCGTCAATTCGGGGAATTGGGTACCAGTTCCTGACTGTGATTTTGTTTAGCGCTCTATAATCAATGCAGAGTCACCAAGTCCCATCTTTCTTCTGCATGAGTACAATTGGGCTTATGCATGGTGAGGAGATGGGTCAGATGTGTCCCTTTTGAAGAAGCTCTTGGATCCATCACTTGATTTCCTCATTTTCCATTAGAGAGTTGTGATAGACTGGCCCATTGGGTAGAGGTGCACCGAGGGTTAGATCGATTGAATTCTTGACCTGAGAGTGCAACAATACCCTAGTGGGTGAGGAGAAGATGTCTTTATATTCTTCCACGATATTGTCCACCTATTTTTTCTAAGTGGAGAGACCCTATGCAAAGTCCATGGATGTGGTTGCAACCTTCTCTTCACTTTGAGAGCGAATCATGAAGAAGACAAATTTATCAGTTTGGGAAATGACCTTCCTGCATTGCTCAACAAAGATCAAAGAAATGGTGATAGGCGGAGCTACCTTTGGTATGTTGTACAATTGTATACCTAAAGTAATAATAACACTACGAGGTCTAGACTCATATACAACATGTTGTTTCCACAAGTATGGTTGGCCTAAAAGAACATCACAAAATTCAAGGGGGTCAGTATCACACAATACCTCATCCTTGAAGGGCTTGATGTTGTAGGGAAGATGACGTTGTTGGCTGACGTGGAGATCTCTTCCATGGAAGATCCACCCGATGGTGTAGGGTTGCGAGTGTGGTGTCGTCAGCAGGTTTAACCGCTTGACGACCTCTGCTGAGATCAGGTTCTTTTGAATTCTACTATCGACAATGAAATGCAACGGAGAACCCTTCACCCACATCTGTTAGTGAAAAAGGAGTTCACCTTCCTCGTCTCTTCTAGTTCACTTGGCTAAACCTTGGTGGTAGCGACAATGGAACTGGGTTCTGCATCAATGATCCACTTCCCCTTGTTTGGATCTAATTCAGAGTCAGAACCTGCCTCTAACTCTGAGGCTTTCATCTTGGCCACCAATGACTACTTCGAGTGACATTCATTGGTGTTATGCAAAGGGATTTTATGGAATTTACACCACTTCCTAGTGTCTTTCTTTATCTTCTCATTACCCTTCTTTGTTTTCGACTTGGACTGGTTGTCCTGAGGGGGTCCATCCTTTCTATGTCCTTTGTTCTATGGGTTGGGGCTGCCTTTACCATACTTCTGCTATGAGGAATTTCCAGATCCAAACTCTCGCTTCTTCTATTTAAATTTCTGCTCAATTTTGAAAACATAATGATAAGTCGCGCCCACTGATGAGATGTCTAGAAACTCCATTAATGTTTGGATGTATCTATGCAGACATTTGTGGTACTTGAGCACCAGTTGTCTTTCAGACTCTTTGATACCCATCTTAGTGCATAAGGTATATAATATATTTGTGAACACTAGTACTGTCTCGTCCCTTTCATGCCGCAGTGTGGTCCATTTCGTATACTGGTCATCGTATCTTCCAACAGGGTAGTATTGTTCCTTAATAGCATCCTTGAAAGAATCCCAAGTGGGTGCGATCGAAAATATTTCAAATTCCATAGTGGCCTTTTGCTCACATTAAGTCTCCCACCAATCCTTGACATGGGGGACAACCTTGAGGAGCGCAAAGGTAATCATTTTTCTATTGGAAAAATTATGGACCGAAAAATACACTTCTAGTAGATTCAACCATTTATCTACAACATCTGCATGTATCTGACCTTCAAATAAGGGGATATCAAAATTGACTTGTACCTTGAAGGGGGTAGCGCCTCCAAAGTGGCCACTTGATGAAGATGTGTCGTTATTGTGAAAGTAATATTTAAGCAATGCATCGTTATCAACTAATTCGAGCAATGCTTAAAGACCAACTTAAGAGTTATATATTACTAGTTAAAGCCAAAATATTTTTAAGATCCAAATGCTTAAGTTACGATGACCTAATTCGAGCAATGCGTCGTTATCAACTATTCCTTAAGTTGGTTGCAAGTGTGCCCTCTAGATCGATATTATTGTATCGTCGCTTTCTTATTATCTTACTGATAAGGGATCATTAAAAGGTTGATATATCTTATAAAATATTTGATTGCAAGTGTGCCCTTAGGATCAATACATTATTGTGTACTACCTTATTAATAAGAGACCATTAAGCCACATTATAACCACCACATTAATGATAGACCATTGGGGCCTTATCGTAAAGACATTTAGTTTCCATTAATTCAAGAGTGCATTAAGTACACATAGTGGATCAATGATTACACCAACACTCTCCCTTAAACATGAATTTGGCCATGGAGTACAAGATAGAGAAGACATCATCACATCAACTCCCTCAATGATGAATTTGGTCATTCCAAGTAGTTATCATAACTTGAAAAACTTAGATTGTGTGAAAGGTTTGGTGAAAATTTTCAAAAGTTGTTGATT
>SNQJ01S0118917.1:0-22249 GCA_010110895.2 Picea sitchensis
CATCAACATTGTGGGACATTTGAGTTATGATATACAGTTGCATGGATTTATCGATTCAAATTGGGCAGGGAGTGCAGATGACAGAAGAAGTGCTACTTGGATATGTTTCAGTTTGAGCTTTGCCACGATGTCATGGGCTAGCAAGAAACAAAAGTTTGTTGCACTCAGCACTGCAGAAGCAGAGTATATTGCAACTTGTGATGCTTGTACAAAAGCAGTGTGGCTCCATAAGTTGGTTTTTGGACTCTCTGATCAGGTGTTGAATTCGACAGTGAT
The DNA here is from genome assembly GCA_010110895.2 of Picea sitchensis. Lineage (NCBI taxonomy): Eukaryota > Viridiplantae > Streptophyta > Pinopsida > Pinales > Pinaceae > Picea > Picea sitchensis. Next base: position 277 of record SNQJ01S0118917.1, read on the forward strand.
ATATTGTTATGATCAAAGCTATGTGAAGCTTTCAGAGAACCCGATGTTCCATGACAGGTCGAGGCACATTGAGATCAAGTATTATATTCTCCGTAATAAAGTCTAGAGGGGAGAAGTGGTTCTCTTGTATATCTCCACAGATAAACAGATAGCAAATATTTTGGTAAAGCCTCTATCCAAGATGACAAAGGAAGTGATTACTCCCAGGTTGGGAGGGAGCACTGATATGTTAATGATTTATGGACAGACATTTTCTAGTTCGGAAAATGGTCCAGTTTGGGCAGTTTCTTTCCAGTCCAAAAAGTGGTTCGAAATTTCTAACAGACAATCATTTTCCAGTTCAGAAAATGGTCCAGATCGGACAGTCATTTTCGTAATGAAAATGGTCTGATAGATTGTTGATGTACCACAGACAATGATTCCCCTTGTGGTCGGTGTGGGGGAATGGTCTAGGATAGTCATTCTTCTTGGCAGTCACTCTGAGTAGTGGTCAAGTAGAATGGTCTGCCTCGTCGAGCAGTCATTCTTTCGAAGTTCACAGTTGTAAGCAGTTTCGAAGAATGGTTTGTTTTGGAGGCTGGTGCAGGACGGTCATTTCCATAGGAAGTGGTGCGGACAGTGATTCCCAGGGAAAACTCATTCTCTCCAGGTTCCACTGTGATTAGTGCCGAAGGAATGGTCCACATTCAACAATCAAGGACAAGCATTCCTTAGGGCGGACTCATTCTCTCCAGGTTGCACTATGATTAGTGCCGGAGAATGGCCTAGTTAGGCGAATGGTCCAGGCTCAAAAATCAGGGACAATTATTCTTCTATGCTTGGGAAGAATAGTCCAGATAGCCCATGGCTGATGTTTTACTTTTTGAGGGCAAATGCTCTTCCAGATCTCACAAATGTGCGTGGAAGAATGGCCTAGATGACTCAGTTTGTATCATGATATTGTTTATGCAAGTTGATATCAGATGATATGATTGTTGTGGAGATTGTATGTGTCTCTAGACAGTAATTCTATGCTACTGTGGTGGACGTGATCCACTGGTAGTGATTGTGTGTCATTGGTTAGTAGCGGTGTGCTACTAGGAGTGGTTGTGTACCACTGGATAGTAGTTGTATACTACTATAGATAGATACAGTTGTGCTCTATTGGATGGCATTATAACAAAAGTATGCTACTATCTGAGTGCCATGGAGACTACCACTAGTATTGGAGTCGATTGCCAACTAGATGGATAGTAACTGTGCTGGTGGACAGACATTCTAGAGGTGGAGAATGATCTAGACAAAATAGATTGTTGGTGGACAGGTATTCTCTGTGCGGAGAATGGTCCAGGCTGACAGTTTGTTGACATATCATGGACTGGTATTTTCCTAAGGCACAAATTGTAGCCCGATTAGGAAAATGGTTCAGGACCGATATTTTCTAAGGCATATAGGTAGAGACGGATCTCTATGGTACATATGACACGATTAGAAAATAGTCCTACACTGACATCCCTGTAGCAATGGTCTTTGTATCCCATGGGTAGCTTTCAACATTTGTTGGGAAAGTTATTCTTCTAGGATGTATGTCTGGATTAGAAGAATGGTCCTTGTATCACTCTATGGAGTGAGTGACTTATTCAGCATCATGCTCGATTACTAAGATGGATTATGGCTTCAAGAGATGATGCAGTTGATGCTATCAGATGATACTGATATTGATGATGTTGCTCATTAGTTGATCATGAGATAGCTTGTGTGGCTATGATGATGTTATCGGTTGAATGGTTTCTTTGTGCTCAAGACCATTGCTTTTAATACCTCCCAAGCTAGGACGGAGTGTTGATATTATGGTAGTTGTAGGAGGTATTAACCTCTACGTGTAACCTTTGACGAGGCTAGAATATTCGGGGAAGCAAGAGAAACCCTAAAACGTTGGATAATAACTAACCTCTAATGTAACCTTGACGAGGCTAGAATATCCTGGGAAGCAAGAGAAACCCTAAAACGCTGGATAATAACCCTAAAAGACAAGTCTACTAAAGAGAATACTTATTATTGAGTTATTAGCCTTAAAGAGAAGCTGCCCAGCCAAGTGAGATAGAGCAATATAAATAGAGGGCGCTTGAGCTCATTACACTCACTCACTCACAACTCCATAAGACTAGTAGTGCACAAGTTTGAAGAGGGAGGTACCTTGTTATCCCCGCTTTGTGGATAACCAGAAGATTATGTCTCGAGGCCCTTAGGGTTGCGTGATATGGAGTGTCGAGAGACTATATGACCAAATAGCATTCTTGCAATAAATGGAAAAACCCACCACCACCACGCATGGTCACACTTTGCGTGACCATTATCCACCACATCACCGGCTTCCGAAGGGAGTGGTGTTGAAATTGAGGTCCTGAGGAGGTCGCTTATCTAAGGTCCGTTCTTCTGACCTTAGTATGGTTTCTGCCTAAATCGCTTTGGTTGTCTCTTTTGTTGTTTTAGGACAACAAAAAGCCAAGTAACTTTCTGCTTTCAATGTTTTATGGTTGCGTTCTTGCAAGTGTTTTCTTATCTCAATGTTAGCACATGCAATATAACTTAAAAACACATAACACTCACTCTAGATCTTGAACTTTAAAATGGCCGACCATACACTAAACATACATGAAATTTGAACACACGTATTTTTGGTCAATATGACTCTAGAAAAACCCCCGAGAAAACCAGCTTAGATATCTCATAATGATTAAAGCAAGAGATACAACAAGTACGAACAATAAATGGAACTCAGATACATAGCAAGCTGCTCACGAGACTTGCATCAAGAACTAGAAGGAGAAGAGTCCAAAACTGTGGTTCGCCCTCTTCCTTTGTTGCCCTGTGAACTGAACTGAGGCTCCTAAGCTCATCTGTAGCCCAATGAAGAAACCCTCCACAGGAATGTCCTCTCCTCAGGTCAGCCTCTCTACCGGAACCGCCGAGCTCAAATCTGCTCCATGTATTTGCTACTGTGTAGTCAGCCATCTCAACCCATGCCTCCTCTCTGCAAATTGGACCACAAAATAAACTAGACCGAAGGGAAATCTCTCACCACGAAAGCAAGCGCCCTCCTCCTAACCTCCTCATGCATCAGACCTCAAACAGACCGAAGGTGCATTCCTCTCCGGGATGAACATCTGAGGAAAAACAGTACTCTCCTCTCAAGATGCCTCCTCCATGCAAATGCTCCCTAACTCGAAAGGATGGTTGTGGCTCCATGGATGAACTCACCAAGTAAGCCACAAGCTCCAAGAGTCTCTCTCAAAATCTCAAGGGTTTTTGGCTCAAACCCCAAGAAGTGCAAACCCTCTTCTCCTCAAGATGGTGCGCCCCTTCTTCTCTTCCTCACAAGTCTCAAGTGAAGAATGAGTTTCCAAATGCACTTTTCCCTCCTTTGGTCTCCTCATCCCAACCCTAAAGATCAATGGCCTAGATTAGATCTAGCTATGTCTAATCAATGTAAGTGATCAACTCAAATAACCTCACTAAGAAAACCCACTTTTCCATAGTTGCTTTATGTCTATTAATTCACCCACATTGTGGAATTAATTGTCACTTTATGACTTAAGTGATATTTCACTTTTGACTTAAACTCCCAAGTCAAAGTGAAATTAGGACATAAAAGCAGCAGAGGGCAGTCTTTCCCCTTTGTCAGAGACTCAAGGTCATGGGGACCACTCCCTCCAAGGTACCCAATCTCAACACTCTCTTACTGAGGAAAGTGCCTGCCACCACCAACTGGCCCCCGCAAAGGGACATGGTTGCCTCCCGCATGCCCGTGAGTATGGCTGCACTGATCGCTGGAAAGTGGACTCGCCGCTGCATCTACCAACTGTAGACTCATGTTCACCACTTCCATCTATCCAAGATCATCTGCATCCTGCATCACATCAAGATCTCCACCTTGGTCTCCCACCAAGGATTTCCTCCTCCCACTCTGGCCTCTCACCAAGAGTCACTACTCTACATCTCACCAAGAGTCTCCCCCTGGCTGTTTCCTAAGATGTCAACTTGGTTTCGCTAAGTCACTTCCACCAAGTGGATCTCGTAACTCCGACCGCCTTCGGCTCCTTTATAAGCCATGTGAGGTTTGCTCGTGGATGCCCCCGGCCGCCTCCTCCTCATCATCCTCTCGATGTAATCAAGTCAGAAAATCTCATCTCTGCTCTACTCGGCCGCTCAAATCAGAGCATCAGGGATCTCAGCTACCCACTGACCAGCCTGTGGACACTGAAGTCCGGCCTCCTCTCAATCACTGGCAGGGCGCCGGGCCAACTCATGAACTCTGTCTCCCCAACTAATGTCGGATGGTGTAATGGTAGATAAAGTAGTAATGAATGCACACTCTATGGAAAACTGATCACTAAACTCCATCTCCTTTGTTGTCACACAATCTATCCTTCCGGCCGCTTTTCTTCTTCTTGTTGGGACTGGCCCTATAGTGACCCATCTCTCCACAAGCAAAGCATTCTCATTGTGCTCTGCTGTTCCTCTCTCTTCCGGGATCAAGGTTCTCACTACTTACTGGGCTCCTCCTCCACTGTTGGCCCTCAAATGGGACCTTAGTTTGGCCTCCACGCCGGGCCTTCTTCTTTGCTCCTTGTCCACCACAAGAAGTTCTCATCACTCACTCACTCGCCACGCCTGGCCTGCAGACTTTGATTCTAATCTGATCTCCTCCTGGGCTAAGTCATCCCACATCCCTCTCCCATGTGGTAAGGCCTCTCTCGCAACTATGACCTGAATAAATGGAGCCCACGGCTTGGTGAAGCTATGCAAATCTTACCTCACCAAAGAGTTAGTACAATGACCTCTCCGACGCACTCCAAGCTCTGCCTCTGATCTCAGGAATCTAGCAGGACGAAGTCACCGGACTCATCCTCAGCATGAATGTTCCTGAGTCGTTCATGAAGAACATATTTCAGTTCTCATTAGAGATCTGATATAGCTTGTATAAAGATGCCCACATCTGATATGTATGATCCTTCCTCGGCCAAGCATGGGGTGGCAATGTGTCCCTACCTATCGAATAGTCCTTTCACTTTGTTGTTCCTCTTCTCCTCGTATTCTCGCCACCAAGATCGGGAGTACCATGCTGTGTATCTAGGGACAACCGTCACTTCACTATATCCTATAGCTCGAGAAGTCCTCCCAAGACGTAAGACTATCCTGCCTTCCATGAAGACCAAGCATAGCCTCAAGCAATTGCCTCCGTGACGACTGAGATAATTACATGTTCCCAATCAGGCTCACTCATGTTCTAATGCAAAGGGAACGGGCCGCCTCACTCCTGGCCAACACAGAAAAGAGGTGTTTAAACCAATGGCCTCTACCCTAATCTCTAGGTGTGAAAAGAGGTCGCCTCTACAAATTCTCAGTCCTGTCCACGCTAGTGTGAAAAGAGGCTGTCCACAAGCAAGTGTCAAAAATCCACCCAACAAATCTGCCCACAACCGCCCACCAACTCTATAAACTAGCTGTCCAAAAAACTGCCTCCGAAATGTAAGTAACCGGCAATAGAAGAGAGGTACCTTCAGACCTGAAATTTACCTTAACGTTTTTGACTGGAAACTTGTCCAAAACAGCCAACAAATCTAATATAAAACCCTCCAAACTGCCCCAAAAGTGCTCCAAAATCGCAAGTCTAAGCCACCTTTGGCTTTGATACCATGTTGAAATTGGAGGTCCTATGAGGCTGCCATCTAAGGTCTGTCCTGACCTTAGTATGGCTCTAAGTTTCCAATGCTTATTGTCTCTTTGTTGTTTTAGGACAGCAAACAGTCATGTACTTTCTTGTCTCAATGTTTTATAGTTATGCTCTTTGAGGTTTCCTTGCAAGTGTTTTCTTGTCTCAATGTTAGCACATGCAATATAACTTAAAACACATAACACTACCTCTAGATCTTGGAACTTTAAAAATGCTGGATCTACACTTCTAAACATGCATAAAATTGGACACAGGTATTTTTTGTCAATATGACCCTAGATAAAACTCTCCTTTGGAAAAACCAATGGATATCTCGGGTTTTATATAATGATTAAAGCAAGAGATACAACAAGTAATGAAATACATGTGGGAACCCTGGGAGTACATAGAAAGCTCCTCACAAGACTTGTATCAAGAACCAGAAAGAGAAGACCCCAAAACTGTGGTGCGCCCTCACCCTTTGTTGCCCTCTACATTGAATCAATCAGGCTTCTGCTCATCTCATGTCTAATGAAGAAACCTCTCCATGTGAATGTCCTTCCCTCGTGTTGCCTCTGTAATTTAAACTGCTGAGTTTCAAATCCCAAGCATTTATACTGTGTAGTTAAGCACATTCAACCCATGCTCTCCTCTCAGGTAAATCATCACAAAATAAATCAGATCAAAGGGAAATTTCACCATGAAAGTAAGCTCCTCCCAAATTTCTCCCCAAGTGCATCGACTCCTCAACTGGGGACTGATAAGTATTCCTCTCCTGATGAACATCTCAAGGAAAACAAGTGCGCCCCTCATCCTCAGATGCGCCCTCCTCCAACATGTTCTAATCGAAAGGGATGGTCAGGCTCCATGGATGAACTCACCAAGCAAGCTACAAGCTCCAAGAGTGTCTCTCAACTCTCAAGGGTTTTTGGCTCAAAACCCCATGAAGTGCAAACCCTCCCCTCCTCAAGATGGTGCTCTCTTCTCTTCCCTCATTAAGTCTCAAGTGAAGAATGAGTCTCCAAATGCACTTTTCCTCCTTTTGGTCTCCTCATCCAACCCTAAAAGATCAACTGCCTAGATTAGATCTAGCCATGTCTAATCAATGGGTGAGATCAACTCCAATAATCCTCACCAAGAAAACCCACTTTCCTTCTGTTGCTTTATGTCATTAATTCACCCACATTGTGAATTAATTGTCACTTTATGACTTATGGACATATTTCACTTTGGACTTAAAACTCCTAAGTCAAAGTGAAATTAGAATCATAAAGTAAAGTATGAGGGTAAAGTCTTCCCCTTGTGCTTAGAGACTCATAAGCACATGGGGACCACTTTCCAAGGTACCCAAATCTCAACAAGTGGGCCTTGCCCATTAGGTACAAGTCAATATTATGGTGAGCATCATCAATATTCAGCCATTTGATTATGATGTATCTTAGATTGATCTAGATTTAATGATATATGCTTGGACATTAGTGCCTTTAGTCTTGTTTCACCTTGGTGGCTGACATTATGCCCTAGTAAGTGGTTTTTCTTGGGAATGAGTTTGCTAATAGGAACTCCTTAATGGTTTCCATCGTACAGTTCCCGACAATACTTACCACTTTCCATCATTATTCTCCATTTCCTTATCTCTTGGGATTTTAGTGTATTGACCCAAGAAGGTTGTCCCTCATTCTATGGGAAAATCCAAGCAAAGGCCCAGGCTGATGTTGGGTAAAACCTTCCATGTTTCACTGGATCACCTAAGAAAGTACAAAACGCCTATCTTTGAGTAAAAGGGACCCACAATATAAAGAAGAATGCTTAAAAAGGTTAGTTGAAGGATAGGAGGTCTCATCGTTTGTGTCAATCATGTCCATGAATATCTAGTGGTATGACATTGTCATCCTCTAGTCACCAAACCAGGTAAATGAATCTCAGTTGCATGGCATGGTGACCAGATAATAGAAATGTCACCCACAAACACCTTCTCATTTCCACTAGGTGTTTGTGGGTGACATTAACACCACCTGGTCACCACACCAAAGCAATGACCTTCAATCTCTCCTTATGCTATTATGAAAGAAAATACAAAGAAAGAAAGATAAAAGGCAATTGATGCTGAAAAATCACACATAACTAAGGTACCACATACCCCACAAAGGCACCCATGAATGAGACACTCACGGACCCCCTTGTACATCATGAGCCCTATGCCTATTAAGTCTTGACCCCAACCACTTCATCCACTTTACATGGCTTAGAGAGGGATTTCCTGGAAACTCTCCTTGACCAAGGGCAAGATCTAACCAATAGGACACCTAGTCAACCCTCCCATATCCAAATTGAAGTCGCATAGTCTCTTTGAGCAATTAATTGTTTGATATAGTGATCTTGATGCACATGCTTAGATGGCTTTATTATTGATTACTCACTTATCATGCATGTTATGACTTGAGATCCTTGGAGGAAGTGGTTATTTGTCTTTTGGTGACCTAGTCGGTGGACGCTTTGGGAGAACAAGTCTAGCTTGGGCTTCCATGGGGCTACAAAACCACGTGCCTGGATGACAAGGGCCCGCATGCCTGATGAGAAAGACTGCATTTGAAGGCCTTACTGACAGACTTGGATCACATAGCTTCCAACCCCTGAAGATCCCAAACGCTTACTAGGAGGGCAAAAACGCCACTCTAGGAGACACCCACGCCCCTAGGGGGTTAGGGCTTGGTGGTGAGATGTTATTCATTTACACTTGGACATTTTGAGGGAGAAGAGGGTCTTCACCATGATGAGATCAACTAGATGCTTTGATGTGGCCTTTGGAGGCTCACCAATGCTTCTCCAACAATCTCAACCCACTTCCCCAAAGTGGCAAAAATGTCCCTAAAGGATCTCAGAATAATGAATGACACATCCATCCTGAGCCATCTGACAGATTATTTGAGACTACAGATCCACTTGACACCACTGAGACACTGAAGGAGATGGCTGATGACTCTGAGCATTTGCACTCCAAAGTCTTCATTATTTTTGCTTCATCTCATTGATTATACAAGGGTTTGCTTGGAGAGGCAAACCTACCTCTCTTGGATCAATGCCAAGTGTCCACCACCAAGAATAAGAGTAGATCTCAAGGCTAGGGACAATACACTATCTAGGGTTTGAAAGCTAGATCTAGGTGTAGAAAAATGTAACAAGTGTTGGGGATCAAGCAAAGACGGTGGGAGGCCTTGGGATTGGAGCCATGAAAGGGGAGAGGTCTCAATTTTAAAAATCATTTGTGGAGTTTCTAGATGGAGGGGGCGTAACTCCTCGTGGAGGGCTTGCAAGGGGTGAAAATGAAGTTATGGAAGGGGATTAATGAGAAAAGGGAGTGGGATCACCCCTAGGAGGTGATCTGGGGGTTAAAGGGAGTCATAACTCATGAGGTAACTCACCAAGCTCACAACGGGCCCACCACCAAGGAAAACGTCAACTCTAGGGGCGAACTTTGAGTGTAGAGAGGGGTGGGTGTTGGGAAAGACCAGAAGAGGTTGGAAGGGTCATGTTATGCTTAGGGGTCTCTAACCATCAATTCACATTTTCACATCCTCTAACTCAAGATTACAATTTTTACATTTTGCCATATGTTTGACTTTAGCAATTAAAATTGTTGTTTTAGACTCCATCGACACTGAAAGGGACAAACCCATGGCTAAAGTTGTCCAATCGAGCTGAAACTTAGTCCATGACAGGGGTGTTATTCCATTTCCTTTGGAGCACAAATACCCCTATCAAAAAGCCCAACACCTAGTTTTTACAATTTTGCTCAAAATAATACCCAAACTTAGGGAAATTTAATTAAAAATTAACAATAAAAAACTAACTTAGGACTGACGGAATTCACAAACTTCTAAGATGTCTCTGTAATGGTCATTTACAATGATTCCCTATAATAATTACCAAAACATAAGCCCACTAGGAACCAGCGCTCACCACTTTGGAGAAATTATTGCAAGTGAGGGAAAACCTCAAGGGAAATCAATACAATGAAAAGCCCAAATGATAACTTGAGGATAAAACCCCCATGAAAGGAACCTCCTAGTGAACCGATCCCAAGGTAATCGACCTAGACATGACTCATGCAGACCTATTACATATTATTAACCCACGCTAGGGTGCAGCGGAAATTCCAATTACAAAAGAAGTGTTGGGCCAAACACTGCCCTATAGAACCAAAAGTCTTTGACAACATGGTATCTGATGATGCATCCCTTCATGACACATGGAGTTGACCACTCATGCTAAATGGGCTTATCAACATCCTGGCTCCACATGGGGACGTGTGTTCATCTTTTCACTCGAGATCGAGTATATGAGAATCCAAAGACCTACAAAATGGAAGAGTGCTCACCAATAACTAACATAAGAATACATATATACGTATACATGATTAAATCCAATGTTAGCGGCCAACATCTACATAATGAAATAACTAAAGTACGTAATAATAAAAAAAAAAACAATCGTTATAATAGATTGACATAATACTAAAAATTAAAATACAAGGAAAGGTTAGAGATAATGCCATAACCATGTAATGGTGAAATGATGCCACAAGTGTCTCAAACAGTGCTTCTTCCGCAATGGAGGGACGCAACCCTTGTAAGAGAGATGCTGTGGGAGCTTCTGGAGATGAAACTAAGCAATATGATAGATCCAGTTAGGTTATTTAAGTGTTGCCCACTAGGCTTGGTGATTAAGATGTTGATCTAAAACATAAGCAATAAATCATCAACCATAGATCACATCACATAACATCATTTAACACTTAGCCCACCTATTGTGGCAGGCTTCCCTCCAACTAGGTAGGATATTATTATAGATTTGCTTAGTTAGGGTAATTTCCCTAAGATTTGATGTGATTAGGGCAAACAAGTAAATGAGAAAGAGAGAGAGAAACTAAGCAAGTAAACTATCAAGCAAGCAAACAAGCAAAAAGCAAACCTACCCCACATCCTAGGTTGAGAAGAGTCCTCACTTTCTAAACCTCACGTCCTAGCTAGCATGAAAAGCAAAAATACTAAGAAATAAAACCCTAGCTAGATTCATGTTGTTTCCAACAAGTTCACACTAAAGAGGGTGTCTTAATTCACCCTTCCTCTATAGGTGTGGAACCAATTAAATACAAAAGAAAGAGGCAAAACGTACAAAAATGATGAAAAATGAAGAGTAGAGTTGAGAAATAGCTACCAAACCCCAAAAGTGACTTCTAGTGTTAAAGCCCTTTAAAGCCAAAGTCTCCCAACCAGATCTGATGGACACTGCAAATCAGCAAGCTTTGTCTGCTAGACGGCTACACACAACCAAAAGTGGGATTTGGCAAAAACCTTTGTCTTTAGGGCAAGACCTTCCACAAGAAACCAAGAGATTATATTGATTTAAACTGACCTACTCTTTAAAATATTATATGCTAGCTTAAAATGGAATGTATGAAAAGCATTAATAGCTGAAGAGTAATAGGTTAGAGAAATGGCGGCGAGAGCTTCAAGTGACCCCTATCCTTGAAGGAGTTTCTAATGAAACCCTAGAAGTAAACCTGCAAAACTTGAGATGTGATGTGCATACAAGAGATAACATGTTGATGTATGTAAATAAAATGACACTTCTATTTTATTTAACACACAAACAGATAAACCCAACAAGCATATGCCTTAGTAGATCTACTTAGATAACACCTCACCTAAGATCTAGTGTTGCAATCATCTAAAGAAATCATTACAATGTTACCTCCCATGCATAAGAAAAGAAGCATACTTTAGTCTTCTTTATCCTCCAAAAGTTTCTCCTATTGATATTACTTAAGAAAAATGGTTTTGGAGAGAAAATAATTCCCAAAACCCTAGAGCATAAATTTGAAAATGAAATAAAATGGAATGACTAGAGAGAGTTGAAAATCACAGCATAACAATAGTCAAGTATATGGTGAGTTGGGAGTGAGAAATGAGATATATTTATACTTGGAAAACCACCTCCTTTGGGATCGCCATGTCCACCACCAAGAATAAGAGTAGATCTCAAAAGAAAATAACCATCTAGGGTTTGAAAGCCAAATCTAGGGTGTATAAAAATGTAGGAGGTGTTGGGATCAAGCAGTTAGGTGTGGGGGGCCTTGGAATTGATGCCAAGGACAGGAGAGGTCTCAAATAATTTTAAAAAAATCATTTGTGGAGTTTCTAGATGGAGGGTGCTGTAACCCCTCTTGGAGGGCGCAAAAAAAGGGGTGAAATTGAAGGAATGGAGGGGATTAATTATAAAAAGGGGAGTGGGATCACCCTAGGAGGTGATGGGGTTAAAGGGAGTCATAACCTCATGAGAGGGCCCCATTTAAGTCACAACGTCCACCACCAAGGAAAAGCATCAATCCCCCTAGGGGGGTTGTAACTTTTGAGTGTGGAGAGGGGTTAAGGGGTTAGAAAAGGTTGGTGCTTGAGGGTTATGTTATGCTTAGGGGGTCCTCTCTAACCATCATTTCACCTTTCACATCCTCTAACTCATTATTATAATTTTACATTTTGCCATGTTTTGGACTTCAGCAATTAAAATTGCTACGGCTTTGTAACACTAACACACTGGTGGGACAAAAACCCATGGCTAAAGTTGTCTCAAATCGAGTTGAAACTTGGTCCATGGATGTAAGAGGTGTTATTCCATTTCAAGCAAATACCCCCTATCAAAAGTCCAAACACCTAGTTTTTACAATTTTGTCAAAATAATTAATTAATTAAATAATTAAACCCTCCAAACTTAGGGGAAATTCTAATTAAAAAATTAATTAATTTAAAAACTAACTTAGACTCAACGGAATTCACAAACTTTAAGATGTCTTGCATGGTCATTTCTATAATGATTCCTATAATAGTTACCACAAACATAAGCTCACTAGAACGCCGCTCACCACTCTTTGGAGGAATTATTGCAAGGTGAGGGAAAATCATGGGAAACTAACAAGGCTGAGTGCTTCTAATTACAACCTGAGGATAAAAAACCCGCTGTGAAAGGAACTCTCCACGCTTAACCGATCCCAAGGTGACGGACCTAGACATGACTCATGCACTTCAATAAATTATTAACCCACGCAGTGCTTGCACCATACAATTACAAAGAAGTGTTGGGGCCAAACACGGCCTGTAGAACCAAAAGTCTTTCGACAATCATGGCATCCGACGATGCATCTCTTCATGGCACATGAGTTGGACCACTGGTGCTAAATGGGCAATCAACAAGAAGTATATGCCACACTCTCTTAGCTTAAAACCTAGCTTATAGAAACTTGCCTTGGGAAGTAAGGGCTTACACCCCCAAGGAAATAGCTTCTCTAGCTCTTTGTTTATTTTACTCCATTAACCCAATAGTAAAGGCAATCATTGTATATAAAGGCACTAGTCATACTCTATTTTTTGCATTGGAGATATAAAATCATTGCCTTGGGAAACGTAATTTTTGACCTTTTGGAAGTTTTCTTGCTTGAAGTTGATTTGCCTCATTGAGAGGAGTCTCCCCCCACTAGGGTGTCCCCTCTCTCCCAATACTCTAATTGTTGTTATAAACTTTAACCTACAGCCTATAATGTCTCCACTTTTGGACATCATTATATTACAGTGTTATGATGACCAGAGTCGCCAGATGGGGGTGATAGCAAGTATAGGATCTATTGAGGGGTTTTATTGGGCCCGACTTGCATCGTTCATCATATTTCATCATCTGCATAGCTTGGCTTTGGTTCCGTTGCAGTCCAACGATTTCAAAATTTTGAGTTATTATGGGTGATATTTTAATTAAATTCACTAAGGTCATATTGGGCATAATACTTGAGGAACCTCTTAGTGTAATAGCCCATCGAAATTGGGATGAATAGCACTACAGGATAAGATGTTGAGAAGTGACTTTCAATGGACGGAGAAGCCATAAGGATGGATAAATCACTTTTTAGAGGTAAAATGGTTAATTAATTAATTAAAGAGATTTAATTAATTAATAATAAATAAAGTAAAAGTCACTTGAAGAGAAAAGGTAAACTGCGGGTATAAAAGAGAGATAGGGGTCTCGATTCTCTCATTATATTGATTATCAGTTTGATATCTAGATTCTTGCTAGTGAGCCCATGCACTTGGGGGTTTTGAGGCTTTTGACTGAACAAACCCTAGAGATCAACTCGGTGGTGAAAGATCCCACCCAACCTGGTCCAAGCTTGGTCACGGAGGTGAAAGATTCCTCCCTCACCATTCTACATCAGTTCTGTCTCAATCACAGGTGGATTCTACAGGTTCAGGGAGAGGGGGTGCACATTGTTGGAGGTTTTTTGCAGGTGGGGGTGCATCACATGAGGGAGGAAGATTCGATTTGGCTTGGGAAAGCTAGATCCACAGTAGATCTCATCCCTGGATCGACTTTCATCACCCTAGCATCGATTTGCATCAGTATTGGAGGGTATACTACAACCCATTCACTCTATCATTCAGGAGGGAGAGCTTTCCCTTGAGGAGGGCACACTGTCCACTAGAGATCTTGTATTTTGGAGGGGAAGAGCTTTCCCAACAGCTTGGAGATTTGGCATAGGGGTTTCCTATTCCCTGATCTACAGTTTGGCAGTTGGTTTTAGTGACTTAGAGGCCATATCCTTCGAAGCCGAATTATTGGTTGCTTCAACTAGTGGGGGCGCATCTTTTCTTAGAGACATTGTCGTTTGGAGGTCTTCCAGTTGAGCCACAGCTCAAAGACTTCTCATATCTCCTTGCCATCATCAGATCTATCTTCTCATAGAGTTTTGCAGAGCTTTGGAGCCATCAGAGACGAGGTCGTACTTCCCTTGGTCTATTCCAGCGAGGAAGTGCGCATTGTGCCAGAGAGGGCATCACCTATAATAGAGGGTATCAGTTGGACTTCAGTGTTACTTGGTATTCACCTTGGAGAGGCTTTTGGAAGCCTAGATCTTCATCTTTCTAGTGTATCTTGGAGCCATCATCATCCACACACTCCATTCTATTATATGTATTCCATATCTGCTCCATTTTGTATGAGGTCAACTATATGAATAATAAATCAGATCTGAGGTATCTGTGCTTATTTCTTGTGTTGTTGATCTTACAATATTGTTGAGTAAATGCCTTGGTTATTTCTACATCATTTACTTGCTGCAAATACACAATCAAACCATAATATTAAACCCTAGCGCAACTCAAGAAGACAAATCTGCAAAGTGTTTGACGAAACACCTCAACAAGAAAACACATAAAACACAATAAAAATTCAATGTTCCAATCAGATTGGGTTGGGAACATTACAGTGGTATCAGAGCAAAGATTCCTCCCAACCTGAGGGGTCTTCCATAAGGAGAGATGGATATTTTGGACTTTGATAGAGAGATTGTATATTGTGAAAGGGAATAGTATGCCCTTAGTGAGAGATTTAGGGCTCAAGTAACATTCCTACAGTTTGTGTCCATAAAAAATCCTAGGTGGAGAAAAGATGAGGTTAGACATTGGGTTGGCATAACAGAGGAAAACAGAGCCAGAGCAGCTAGATGGAAGGAAGCATAGATTAATCCTACACCCACTAGGAGCAAGGAACTTTGCTATAGTTGCAAAGAGCCTTGGGAGCCAGAACACAGATGCAGGGGTAAAGGGAAGGTGCACATTGTTGAGGTGCACTATGACAGTGAGGATGAGGAGATGCATGAGGATGCAACCATAGATTCCTATTTGGAACAATGTGATGAGGCTAGTGACTCTTGCGCATATGAGGGACAATTCGATGGACAAGATGATAGTGCATGTTCTTCATCTTCCACATCAGACGGTATTGAGGATATTAGTGGCATTTATGTTATGATGGAGGAGCCTGGTGTGAGGATTGTACACCTGGGACATATGGATCTGCAGACCCAGGAGGAGAGACATGACTTAGAGACATTTGACCTTACACATACCTATCAGTATGAGGAGAGTGAGTCACCTCTTTTGGAGATTCCTTTGTTAGATCAGGTTGTGGAGACTGACAGTTTGATGGGATACTCAGTTCCAGGACCGGTCTACAGTGATGAGGATGCACTCCTTGCTAGTCGAGATGACCATATCTCATGTCTAGACACGTGTATGGGATCCAGGTGCAAATGACATTAGCAGAGTGAGCGCACAGGAGGATACAAATGCCCATACAGGATACTGTGTGATTCAAATGGGGGTAGCAGTTGATGATGGGGTGTAGTGGCATACAGGAGGACTCAGTGGCACGGTGGACGGTGGGCATTTCAATGCCTTATCTTTTGAGAAGTGTGTTGTTGGGGATTCCATTGTTGACATCAGCAGTGAGAGGCATGAGGTAGCACCTCAGCAGGATTGTAATCAGGAGTGACGACACTTGGCAGGACAATTGAGACTCAGTGAGGACATGATCATGGCAGCCACTGGACACATTGATGACATACATGCGTTGGTGGCAGAATATTGTTGGAGGGCATCGATGGCACATGAGAGTTCAGATGGGGGATTTGCCATGGATGACTTTCATACTCTCAGGGAGAGAGTAACTATGATGAGAGTCGACTACCAACAGTTGTTGATGGACAGTGATTACCTTGTGGAGGTTGGCGAGATGTATCACAGGGCCCTGAGGGAGTAGGAGTTGGAAGTGGACCGACTCACTCATGATTTGGTGAGCACACGAAGATTCTTGGAAGGCACAGAAACATTCCTTCAAGAATCAGAGTCTAGATTAGAGGAGCTCCTTGAGGAGACTGGTCAGAGATACACTATATCTATCTCTGCAGAGAGTCAGATATACCCGTCAATTACATTGTTGGAGGATGTCGGGGTAGCATAGGGACCACCATTCATGGGTAGTTCTGAGACGGTTGGTCATACACATACACATGGGGATTCCAGAGCCAGGGGCAGTTACGAGGACGCTTTCATTTATGTTTCAGGATTGGTTGATATCCATGCAGAGGTTGATTCGACAGTACACCTCGGACATATGATGATGAGAGATAGTTCACAGGAGCATGCAGAGGTGTACAGTGGGATTCAAGGGACGCATTGGATTGCAGGGAGGAGACATACTTAGTGGAGCATGGAGATTCCTCCCCCTTGCAGCAACATATAGTTCTGGGAGATCACCTTCACAGTAGCAACAGCTATATGAGTGATGATGGAGGGAGAGTGATTGACCAACAGTTTGTGGAGTTATCGATTGTTGTACCCGATGGTTGGAGTATAGTGACGAGTATGGACGATTATTCACCATGGGTGCCAGTGGATGAGCTTTTGGTCAAGTCCTTGGGATCGACCAAAGCATATGATACTTTCCAGTCCCACAGTCAGTTGCAGATATTTCCGTTAGCCTTTCCCGATACTTCCATCATTGACAGCAGCACAGGAGATAGACAATGGCAGGGGACATGGAGAGTTGGTAGGTCGAGACCACCTGACAGGAGTATCTTTATTGCATACAACAGGATAGGGGTGGATCATCAAAGACAAACAATTGAGACCTTGGGCGTGATGGTGAGTATCTTAGGCCATGGGACAAAGGATATCTCAGAGGTTGATACAGATTCAGATTCTCATTGGGATGAGGATGGAGGGCTTTCAACAGTTATCAGTGTGGCTCATTAACACTTAGTGGGAATTGGAAGTGATGAACTTCCAACTTTGCCATGGGATCCGGGAGTCCATTTGGTTAGGGGTTTGCTTCATCATATGAGGGTCCGGGTTGTGCCAGCGAGCAGCAAACTTCACTCTTGGATTACTTTGAGAGGGCTTCTTGGGATCTATTCTATGAGGGGAGACAAGTTCTCCCTATTGATACTCATGATCGAGTATGGAGATGGTTGGGCAGATGTTGATTCCACCGAGATACCTTTGCAGATTCAACTTCTTGATAGTAGGCCCAATTATAACAGGTATTTCAGCATGGGCATCCAGTATGTATACCTTGAGCAAACAGTCATGATCAGAATAGTGCAGCGTCAGCGTGATGGTCCCTGTCAAAGACTAGCATGGGACCCCGGGACTAAAAGGCTGAGTATTTCAGTTACTGATAAAGGTGAGTGCGATTTTCCATTGAGCTTCAGTTTTGGGGGGATCACGTCACTTGATAGTGACTCGTTGAGGTCCGGTAGTACCTCACTATGGCAGCAGCACTTTCAGTTGGTGGAGGCCATGTCGGTTTTAGTATAGTTTTGGAGGTCAAACTCATTTAGGATGGAGACCGTGTGTTATTTGCAGGAGACTCATGGTGTTGATATGTTACAAGACTATACTTCACAGGGCATTGCAGTTCACATCTTGATATGGGATCCAAGGATTGGAGTGCTTGGTAGTTCAGTGTTTGATGGGGTTGAGTTTCGAGTAGAGTGGTTGCTTGGGGAGTTGACTGAGGTTCTATGGCCATTGATCATTCTACTCATCAGGAACATTTGGGTGTCATGAGTGGTGAGCACTTGGAGTGGCCACATCTTGAGGGGAGTCTACTTTGTGTCACACATGTGGATATGGGACCCCGGTACCATATGTAGAGAGATTCATTTATTGCTTGAGGACAAGCAAAAGGGATTCTGCTTTGGATTACATAGGTGGATATGGGACCCTGATACCATAAGTAGAGGGATTCAGGTATTGCTTGAGGACAAGTAATATTCTAGCAGGGAGGACTGTAATGTCCCCACTTTTGGACATCATTATATTACAGAGTGTTATGCTAACCAGAGTAGCCAGATGGAGGTGATAGCAAGTATAGGAGCTATTAAGGGGTTTTATTGGGCCCGACTTGCATCGCTCATCATATTTCATCATCAGGATCCATTCCGCACAGCTTGGCTTTGGTTCTGCTGCATTCCGACGATTTCCATAATTTTGAGTTATTATGGGTTATATTTTAATTAAATTCACCAAGAAGGTCATATTGGGCATAATACTTGGAGGAACCTCTTAGTGTAATAGCTCATCAAAATCGGGAGGAATAGCACTATAGGATAAGATGATGAGATGTGACTTTTAGTTGACGGAGAAGCCATAAGCATGTATAAATCACTTTTTAGAGGTAATATGGTTGATTAATTAATTAAAGTGATTTAATTAATTAATAATAAAATGAAGTAAAAGTCACTTCGAAAGAAAAGGTAAACTGCGAGTATAAAAGAGAGATAGGGGTCTCTATTCTCTCATTATGTTGATTATCAATTTGATATCTGGCTTCTTGCTAGTGAGCCTGTGCACTTGGGGGTTTTCACTAAACAAACCCTAGAGATCAGCTCGGTGGTGAAAGATCCCACCCAACCTAGTCCAAGCTTGGTCACGAAGGTGAAAGATTCCTCCCTCACCATTCTACATCAGTTCTATCTCAGTCACAGGTGGATTCTACAGGTTCAAGGAGAGGGGATGTGCATTGTTGGAGGTTTTTTGCAGGTGGGACGCATCACTTGAGGGAAGAAGATTCGATTTGACTTGGGAAAGCTAGATCAACAGTAGATCTCATCTTTGGATCGGTTGTCATCACCCTAGCATCGATTTGCATCAGTATTGGAGGGTATACTACAACCCATTCACTCTATCATTCAGGAGGGCGAGTTTTCCCTTGAGAAGGGCGCACTGTCCACTAGAGATCTTGTGTTTTGGATGGAAAGAACTTTCCCAACAGCTTGGAGATTTGGCATAGGGGTTTCCTAGTCCCCGATCTACAGTTTGGCAATTGGTTTCAGTGACTTAGAGGCCATATCCTTGGAGGCCGAATTATTGGCTTGCTTCAGCTAGCGGGGGCGCATTTGTTCTTAGAGACATTGTCGTTTGGAGGTTTTTCAGTTGAGCCACAGCTCAAAGACTTCTCATATATCCTTGACATCATTAGATCTATCTTCTCATAAAGTTTTGTAGAGCTTTGGGGCCATCAGAGAGGAGGTCGTACTTTCCCTGGTCTATTCCATCCAGGAAGTGTGCATTGTGCCAGAGAGGGCATCACCTACAATAGAGGGTATCAGTTGGACTTCAGTGTTACTTGGTATTCAGCTTGGAGAGGCTTTTGGAAGCCTATATCTTCATCTTTCTAGTGTATCTTGGAGCCATCATCATCCACACACTCCATTCTATTATATGTATTCCAGATCTGCTCCATTTTGTATGAGGTCAGCTATATATGAATAATAAATCAGATCTGACGTATTTGTGGTTATTTCTTGTGTTGTTGATCTTACAATATTGTTGAGTATATGCCTTGGTTATTTCTACATCATTTACTTGCTGAAAATACACCATCAAACCATAATATTAAACCCTAGCGCAACTCAAGAAGACAAATCTGCAAAGTGTTTGATGAAACACCTCAACCAGAAAACACATAAAACACAATAAAAATTCAATGTTCCAATCAGATTGGGTTGGGAACATTACACAGCCATTAGGGCTACATAACCCTAGCCACTAACACTCTCATAACTCCTAAACTAACTCTAGACTAGCTCTCTAATTTTCCTCACTTACTCTACTAACTAGGGCACATCTTTTGGCTAGTTCTTGGCACTTTTGTGTGGATGATTTTGTTGTTGCATGCCATTGAATGCTACAACCCATAGTTTTAAAAACCGAAACCGGTACCGGAACCGGTCGAGGGTCCAACCTAAACCGGAACCGGAACCGGTAATGAACCGGTCGAACCGGTTTCAATGAACCGGTTTTTTAAAAAATACATAAAATATTTAAATTTTAATGAAAAAAATATAATTTTTAAATTTTAAATCATGTTTCCAAAGCATTAGAAACAATTAGAGACAACATATCCAAAGAATGCTCGTGAATATATCAAAACGACACCAAGTGCAATACATATCTAGAGATCGGAACATAAATACATAATCATGGAGGCTCTAAATGGCCTCTACAACATCAAATAACATACTAAGTTAGAGTCACTGATACTATAGGTAGGAATGCCAATGAAAAATACAAAATATCCATAGGGAAGATACTAGAACCGTAGATGGAAGTATCTCATAGCTCATGAGTCGTGACTGTCAGTAGTCCTCCATGTCATAATCATCAAGATTGGCTCACTACCACTGCTCTCTCCTCCATCCTCCTCATCCTCCCCTATATCCAATGCAATTCATGCATTTTTTGATGTGGACTCTAGAGGATGACCCCTCAAGAGGATCACCATCATCAAAAGTGATCGGCTCTAGCACTAGTTCATTAAGATCCAAGTTGGCTAATGCTAACTCAACACTGTTGTTCAAACCCTTATCATCAGAAAACACATCCTACATCTTTGTCTTTCACTTCAACCACTCTTCTCTCTGTTTGTATATAAGACGGAGGTTGGTGTGCACATACACTACTAAGTCACCTGAAATGATGACAAAGAGAAGAGTTCAATAGAAGAGTTTATACTTGAGTGAAGGGTACATTTTTACTGGGGTCGTGACAAAAGAGTTCAACAATATATGCCACCAACATCGAGGTATATAAAGGGCTTGGTTCTCTTGATTAAATGTCAGTTCCATACCCTCATACATGATAGAATCCAGTGGAAACATTGCAACCTTGCCAATCTTGAAATCCTGAAAACTGTTAAGTCTGTTGAATTTTGAATGGGACCTAAAATTCTACTTTCTCCATATGAAGTCCAATGAGGTTGGAACCACTCTCAAGCATCTTGAAACAATTAATGGTAATGTTAAAAATTTAAGTAAAAGGATGAAAATGAAAGATAAAGGAGAATGTCACTTTTAAGAATTTAACATTACCATTAATAACCCTCATCTGCACCTTACAACTCCAACTTGCATGAGAAAACATGAGCCAAGTACTTGTTTGTTACTTAGGTTTTAGGTTCTAGGGGGTTTTAGGTTTTAGGGACCAAACCGGACGGTTTGGTCATAAACCAGCCGACCGGTTCAGTTTATTGGCCGGTTTGAACCGATCAAACCGACCGATTCCAGTTCCGGTTCGACCGGTTTTTAAAACACTACTACAGCCATAAGGCTGCAATTGTCCGCAAAAAATACATATTTACAACAGTTATCTTCTCTTGCTTCTTAAGTGCCACTGTTTAGCCTATATTCATTGCTAATCTTGATGTTGATTTACTTAACTAGATTGGATCTTTGTATGTTGATTTAGATGTTTTATTTGCTCATATAAACTGTCATACACTGCTGCAAATTAGGGACAGCAAGTTTAACTTGCTGATCCAACTAACATATATCATTGCAAAGTGTCTTTTCTTGTGTCTCGGGCAAGTACAATCATCCGAAGAAGTGCT
>SNQJ01S0118917.1:46008-59798 GCA_010110895.2 Picea sitchensis
TATGTTCCTAATTCTGCGGTTAAAGATGTTTTATCTCAAGTAGAAGGATTGGGCTCAAGGGGTAGATGGATTGCTAAAATCCAAGAATATGATTTGGAAATTAGACCAACAAAATTGATTAAGGGTCAAGGCTTGGCTAAAATCTTGACAGAAAGTAATGAGAAGGCCTTAGGTATGGTTAACCAAATCAATAATGAAGAATGGCATCCTAACTTGTTGAAACTTGAACAAGTGGATTGGTATATAGACATCATCTTCTATCTTAAGAATCTAACTTGTCCAAGCCATCTAGTAGGACACAAGAAAAGGGCTTTGAGGTTAAAATCTTCTAAGTATGTCCTTACTAGAGATGGATTAGGATAGAAAAATCTTGATGGGGTTATCCTTAGATGTGTGGATGACATTGAGTCAAAGAAACTAATGGGTGAATTCCATGGAGGGTTTTGTGGTGGACATTTTGGTGCTAAAACTACTACCCACAAAATCCTTAGAGCAGGATATTTTTGGCCCACTATATTTTCAGATGTACATCAGTTTGTTCGAAAATGTGAGCCATGTCAGCTTTTCACAGGAAAGCAGAAGTTAGCAACACTCCCTTTGCAACCCGTGGTGGTTGAAGCACCTTTTCAACAGTGGGGTTTGGACTTCATCGAAAAGTTTAATAATAATTTAAGCAATGGTTATTCATGGGTTATTACAGCAACAGATTACTTTACAAAATGGGTTGAAGCTATTCCTACAAAGTCAGCAACTGAAAAGGTTGTGATGGATTTCCTTGAAGACAGAATAATAACTAGGTTTGGGTTCCACCAAAGATACTGACAGATAATGCCAAGGCCTTTTGTTCAGCAGAGATGTCTTCCTTTTGTTTCAAGTATGGCATTATCTTATCACATGCATCAGATTATTACCCCCAAGGAAATGCTCAGGCGGAGTCAAGTAATAAAAACTTAATGACCATTGTTAAGAAAATAGTCGGTGAAAACAAGAAATCTTGGGATAGTAAAATCAAACATGCATTATGGGCTGACAGAATAACAAAGAAAGCAACTACTGGAAAGAGTCTGTTTGAGTTAGTATATGGTTTGGGGGCTAGGTTGCCTGTACATCTTAGACTTCCTACTTATGGGTCAGTTGAGGACACTTCCACAAGGCAGGAAGCAGTTCAGAACAGGGTCAATCAGATCACTGAGTTAGATGAAATCAGACGAAAGGCTTATGATTAGAATTGCAGAAATCAAAGTAAGGTAAAGAAAGCTTTCGACAAGTCGGCCAGACAGAGGGACTTCATGGTTGGTGATACAGTTTTGTTATGGGATAAAGGCAGAGAGAAGTCGGGAAAGCATGGCAAGTTTGACAGCTTGTGGTTGGGCCCATATTTGATCAAAGAAACAGCAAGGCCGAATTCTTTTCGTCTCGGCCATTTGGATGGTGAGCCCATTAACATTCCACGGAATGGGCAGCAGCTCAAGCTCTTCTACAGATGAGGGGCAACTTGGTGTCCAAAGGGACATCGTCTGTAATGTATCTCTAACCCTTTTCCTTGTATTTCAATTTTGTATTATTTCATTCATTATTTAAATGTGTACTTAAAAAAAAAAAATTATGTACTATAGATTTCATTTATTGTAAAATATTGATGTTGTACTTTAGTTATTTCATTTTGTAAATGTTGTATATAGCATTCATTTATTTAATCATGTATATATGTATTCTTATGTTGGTTATTGGTGAGCACTCTATTGTAGGTGTTGGATTCTCGTATGCTCTCCGTCTCGAGTGAGAAGATCGAACACACGTCCCCATGTGGAGCTAGATGTTGACCGCCTCTCAAACATAGGTGGTCAACTCCATGTGCCATGAAGAGATGCATCATCAGATGCTCATCTGTCGAAGAAATTTGGTTCTACAGGGCATTGTTTTGCCCCAGCACTTCTTTTTGTAACTAGAATTTCCACACCCCTGCGTGGGTTAATAATGTAATAGGTCTGCATGAGTCATGTCTAGGTCAGTTACCTTGGGATCGGTTCACTGGGAGAGTTCCTTTCACTGAGGGTTTTTTATCCTCAGGTTATCAATTGGGCTTTTCAGCCTTATTGATTTCCCTTGAGTTTTTCCCTCACACTTGCCATAATTCCTCCAAAGTGGTGAACAGTGTTCTAGTGGGCTTATCTTCTGGTAACTATTGTCAGGAATCATTGTAAATGACCATGCAAAACATCTTAGAAAGTTTCGTGGAATTTTGTCGAGTCTAGATTAGTTTTTTTTAATTAATTAATTTCTAATTAAATTTCCCTAAGTTTGGAGGTTTAATTAATTAATTATTTTTTAGCAAAAATTGTAAAAACTAGGTCCTTGGACTTTTGATAGGGGTATTTGTGCTCAAAAGAAATGGAGTAGCATCCCCCACATCCATGGACCAAGTTTCAGCTCAGTCGGACAACTTTTGCTATGGGTTTGTCCACCCGGAGTGTCAATCAGTCAAAAACAGCAATTTTAATTGCTATAGTCCAAACATGGCAAAAATGTAAATTGTAATAATGAGTTAGAAGGATGTTTAAAGATGGATAAAGGTTAGAGAGAGACTCCCTAAGCCTTTCCTACCCACCCAACCTTGATTTAACCTTTTTCTAACCCTTACACCCTCACATCACTCAACCCTCACGTCCCCTAGGGGAAATTGATGCCCTCCTAGGAAGCTTACGTTTTATTTTAGTGTGGGATGTGTGGGGGCTCCTCTCACATGTGGTTTGCCTATCCTAGACCCCCATGTCACCTCCTAGGGTGATCCTACTCCCTCTCCCTCATTGATTGTCTCCCATTCTTTGCCTTTCCCCTAAGTGGTGCACCCTCCTAGGAGAGTTACGCCCCCCCCTTCACTTGGAAATTTTTAAATAATTTTTTAAAAATTATTAAACCTCTTCCACTCCCTTGGCACTTATCCCTAAGCCTCCCACACCTCTTTTGCTTGATCCCAACACTCCCTCACCCATCCACACCCTAGATCTAAGATCTAAACCCTAGATGGTGTGCTCTAAACTTGGGATCTCTTATTTTGATTGGTGGTGGACGCTTGGCATTGATCCAAGAGAGGTAGGTTTGCCTCTCCAAGTATAAGTAGATCCCTCTCCTCACTCCCAACTTACCATATCTTGAGCTATTGTTATGCTACTTGATTTCTCACTCTCTCTCTCTCTCTTGTTCCATCATTTCCATTCTTTGGCTCTTAGGGTTTTGGAGTAAGTTTTCTCCAAGATCCATTTTCTTGAGTAATAAAGAGAAGCTTTGGAGGATAATTGAAAGAGCTATGCATGTTCTTGTTCTTGCCACACATATGAGGTAAATTTGTATTGATTTGGTTGGTGATTGCACACATTGGATCCTAGGTAAAGTGTTACTTGGGTAGATCTATCAATGCATGTTCTTGTAGATCTATATATGTTGATTTGCTAGATAGGATTGAAATGTCATCTTGTTAGTATATTCAATATATTATCTCTTGTATGCACATCACCTCTCAAGTTTTGCAGGTTTAGCTTCAAGGGTTTCATTGGGGATGCCTCAAGGAAGAGTTTTTCCTTGAAACTCAAATAAACTCCACATTTCTCAAACTTTACTCTTCTACTTATTGATGTTCACATTCATACATATTTCAGCTAGTTTAACTTAGTAAGATTGGTCATTTAAATCAAATTTTTCTTGCGAAAAACTTTTGCCCTAAAAGCAAAAGTTTTTCTTCACTTTGTTTGTTGTGTGTAGCATTTCCAGCAAGTATATCTTGCTAGTTTTTGCAGGTTCAAATCTAGTTGAGAGGGGTTTGGCTACCCAAAGACATCCACACAACACTCAAAGACCCTCCAAAAAGTTGGTAGCTATTTCTCAACCTTCTCTTTCATTTGTAGAGCTTCTTGTGCATATATCTTCCTTCATTTGCTGATTTAGTGGCTCATTGGTGTGGGAGAAGGAGTGGTACGGCCTCCTCCCACGTGTGAGCCTTGGGGTAGTTTGAATTTAGTGTAGATCTTACTTTTCTTGAATTTTTAGGGCACTTCTTGATCTAAGACGTGGGGTTTGGTAGATGAAGGGCATCTCCCAAACCTAGGACATGGGGTTAGGGTTTTGGGTTGGTTGGTTGGTTTGTTTCTTTCCTTAGCTTGCATCTCTTGTTTGCTTGCCTCTCTCATTTTCTCAAGTTATTTCTAAGTTAAGTGAATTTAATAATTGCCTACCTATTGGGAGAGGAATACCCCAATTGGTAAGGCTAGGGTTTTAAGATGTGTTGTGGATCTCTAAGTGCTTAATGATTTAAAATACTCTAGATCTAGATCTTACACACCTTAATCCTTAGTTTAAGCCTATTGGGCATAATCAACCTAACTAGATTTACTTGCATGCTTAAGCTTCTTAAGGATTGATATTTCTTTTACATGCTTAAATCTAATATTTTAAATGTTCAAATGCTTCAATAGTTAAGTGAATGGTTTTCTCTTTCAAGCTATAATCTTTTAAGGCCATTTGCCAACACACTTGAAGTAATTCTTATGGTTAAGTTGATAGTGTAGGCAAACACTTAAATCTTCTTTCTCACACTTAATGCTTAGATCTTGATGCTCTAAATCAACATAAAACAAGTGTGCTCGTCTTTCATTTCTTGTTGGCAAGTTGTTCTTGCCCTTGTGATTTGCTTTCTTTACATAGTAAGCTACATGTTAATGATCTAGTGCATGTGATAACTAAATCTCGTTTCGGCCATCATCTTTATTTGCTTTACATGTGTCCATGCTCTTAATTTCATAAAGCCTAAGCAACACACTTTTAAGCTGAAGTGAGTTTCGGCCATAGCAATAAATCACACTTTAAAGGCATCATAAAATCACTAAAACACTCTAAAATAAACCTAAAAGTCTACCTAATTGATATATTAACTTAATAGACTTAATAGGGTACCTTAGACCACCATCTCCACCATCTAAAACGGGGATTGAGGAGGGCAACGGAAGGTGATGGGCCGGGGACGGTCTCACGGCACAAAGGAGTGTCCTTTCCGTAAAAACTCAATTCTTTGGGCTGACTGTGATAGCTAGGGTTGGCCTCGTTGCCATACTATCTTGAGCATCCAGCAGCCATTTGGCAAAAGGAGGAGGAGGCTTTGGTGAAACACTTAATAAGGGTAATTAAAACTTTTCAATCTTAAGAACCCTTAATCACTTAATAACCTTGGGCTTAATCATCTAATAAATACTTTGTGGGTTTAATAACTAAGAGTGTTGATATTCTTCATCATCTTAAAATACTTGTGCTTAAAATCTCTAAATCCTCTTTGTAGATGTGTTGATGATGATCTTGATCTGTTGATGAATGCGACGTTAATGCTTTGATCTCCTTGTATCCTGCACATACACTTAAAAGTAGTTAGCTTGCTCATTGTATCCTAGCATTATCTATCTGTAAAGCTTGTATCTAATATTCATTGGATTTAATTATTCTTTGTAAGTATCTTGTAATCATATTTGTAACGAAACACCCTAACATCTAGTTGACCCCTTGCCCAACCTTAGGCACTAATCTTAGTTGCCCTAGGAAAAGGCTTGCTCGACATACTAACCCTTGCATCTTGCATTGTTGCTTTAGCATCTTAGGGTAGATCCCCTCTAACCTTAAGAAATTAAAATCAACTCCTAGAACCTAACGTTAAAACTTATCTAGAAACTAGGGACTACCCCCCTTGGCTTCCCTAGGAGTGAGCCTAGACAAAAGAGGTTCAAGTCAAAGTGACAGCGTGGGCTTTGAACCTAGGCATTGTGCCTCCAAGGACACACTAAGTGTGCCGGACTTAGCTCACGTTTGCAAGTGTGTATAAGGACGGCAACAGGGGGTTAGAGAAATAAAAGGAAAAATGAAAAGAACTAAGCTAAAACTGAAAATGAAAACAAAAAGCAAAACAAGAAGGCAAGCCACTTGGGGAACCCCTTTGGGCTTGCTTACCATGCTTAGAAAGATGAAGAGAGAAGGGGTTTTTGTTACCGAATCAAAGGGGGGTCTTTGGAAGTGTGTTGTGACTGAAAACGGGCAACATGCACCCTTGACCTGGCGAGAACCTACAAAAACCAGCAAGCTATTGCTTAGCTTGCTGGAAATGCTGCAACACACCCACAAAACGTTAAGAAAATATTTGTTTTGCAACAGAAATTTTCTGCATGTAAAAACCAGAAAATAAATTTATTTAAATGACCTATCTAAGAGCGTGAGCAACCAAAATCTGAATGAGATGATAACAGAATAAGAAGAGGAAAAGCTTATGAAGTTTTAAGTGAGCAATGAAGGTAGATTCTTGCTCGAATCTATCCCAACAACGCTCTTGAAACAACCTGCAAACTTCGAACAAAACGTGAGATAAAGAGTAGATAGTGTATTGCATGCACTAACAACACAACAAAGTTTATATTATCAGCAAATACAAAGCATATAGGCCAGCAACTACACTATTGCTAAACCTAGCTAAGCAAACAAAATTTACCCAACGATCTACTCAATACTTCACAATAATATTCAAAAAAGAACAAGATCACCTCATAATAGAATGGAACACCAAGACAAGATCTCGTACTCCACGATTCCTCCAAAGTTTTTCTTTATGACCAATGGAAGAGGTTGCAGCAACAAAATTGCTCCAAGCTCTTCAAGAACAAATGGAATGGAAGCAAGATGAACAATGAGAGAGAGAGAGAGATGTTAAGAAAATGGTAGCATAACAATACTCAAGAGAATCTGCGAAATGAGTGAGGGAGGGGTTCTATTTATACAATGAGAGGCAAAGTGACCCCTCTTGGATCTTTGCCAAATGTCAGAACCCAAGCCAAAGATGATATCCAAGGAAGGAGGGCGCAAGCTTTTAGGTTTAGATGAGTTTAGAAAGGTGGGAGTGTGGAGGAGTGAGTGGGACACACTCCAAGGGGGATGTGGGGAGTCTAGGAGGGGTGCACCTCATGAGGGAGGGGCCCACGACTTGTTTTAAAACAAAATTCCACTTTTTGCAAGATGTTTCCACTTTTTTCCAAAGAGGGGGCGCAAATCCCAATGGGCGCGTGAGCTTTAAAGTGAGAGGTGGGTCCAGGGGGTATGTAAAGGTAGGGAAAGGGCTTTACTTTACTCCATTTACTCAATTATTACAAAATTGACATTTTTCCCATGTCATGGCTTAGCAATTAAAATTGTTTTTACTCTAACTAAGACTCATTGTGGACTAACACCTAGCAAAAGTTGTCCGACTGAGCTAAAACTTGGTCCAAGGGTGTAGGGAGTCTCATTCCATTTCTTTTGAGCATAAATACCCCTATCAAAAGCCCAAGTACCTAGTTTTTACAATATTTATCAAAAATTAATTAAATTTCCAACCTTAGGAAATTTTAATTAATTAAAAAAAAACTATCTAGACTCGACGGAATTCCACGAAACTTTTTGAGTTGTCTTACATGGTCATTTACATCATTCCTAAACACCATCCACCAGAGGATTAATCTATTAGGACGCCTTTCACCACTTTGGAGGATTTATCAATAGTGGGAATGAAAAACTCTAGGGAAATTAAAAGGCTGGTTAGGCCAAATTAATAACCTGAGGATAAAAAACACTCATTGAAAGGAACTCTCCTAATGAAGAAATCCTAAGGTAACTGACCTAACTATGATCCATGCAGACTTATTACATTATTATCCCACGCACGGGAGCATAAATTCCATTTACAAAAAATGTGTGTTGGAGGCAAAAATTGCCCTGTAGAACCAAATAGTCTCTGACTTGTTAGCATCTGATGATGCATATCTTCATGGTACATGGAGTTGACCCCCTAGTTGAATAGGTGGTCAACAGTTTCCATGTGGCATCTTCAAGTGGCATGTATTACCACTAGATCAATACTTCATTGATCGTGCACTGGCGCAATTGATGTTCTCTGGTATCCAAAACTACTGTTGACTAAAGCCGAATGGAGCCTTCTTCATCAAGTTCTGGTAGGCTAGTTTGCACCTTGCACTTCAATCCCACGAGTTGTTTTAGACAAGAAACATGAAATACTGAATGAATCTTGGAGTGGGTTGGAAGAGCTAGTTTGTAGGCCACTTGTCCAATGCATTGTATGATCCCATAGGGTCCATAGAACTTGGGTGCTAATTTATGAGATGTTTTGTCTTTCAGACATGTTTGTTTATAGGGTTGAATTCGAAGAAACACCTGATCTCCTGCTGCAAAAGAACCATTTGAGCGATGTTGGTCTGCTTGTTGCTTCATTCTATTTTGAGCCATTACCAAATTGTCCTTTAGCATGCAAATAATATCTTCTCTAGTGTGGAGTGTGTGATCCATTGCCTAAACCTTGGAAGCACCTAGTAAATATGGAGTGACTGACAATGGTTTTTGGCCATAAACCAGTTCATATGGGGTCATTTTGGTGGCTCCGTGATAAGAGGTATTGTACCATCATTCTATGAGAGGAAGCCATTGTGCCCATTGGCGAGGTTTTTCAGAGGCGAAGCATCTCAAATAGGTTTCTAAGCACTTGTTGACCACTTCAATTAGACCATTTGTTTGGGGGTGATATGCAGTGTTCATTTTTAGTTGGGTACGTTGTAGTTTAAACAGTTCCTACCAAAAATTGCTAGTGAGGGTAGGGTCCCAATCCAAGACAATCGAAGTGGGCATGCCATGTAACTTAAAAATCTGATCAAGAAAGACTTGGGTAACTAAGGAGGGGGTAAATGGATGTGGTAGGGCACAAAAATGAGCATATTTGGAGAGACAGACGACTACCACCATGATCACAGATTTGTTGCCCGCCCTGGGGAGTCCTACTATAAAATCCATAATGATGTCAGCCCATATGTGTGTTAGGATCAGTAGCAGATGCAGTTCCCCTGGTGTCTTTATTGTCTCCCCTTTATTTCTTTGGTGGGTATCAAATGTGGCCACAAAATCCTGAATGTTAGTTTTCATCCCCTCCCAAAAGGACAAGCACTTAGTTTGCTCATATGTTTTATGAAGTCCCAAGTGACTTGTTGTAGGTGATGAATGAAAGTCCTCTATGATTCTTTTTTTTAAGAACGAATTCTTTACTACAACAATGCGTGCTTTATATCGCAATGTATCAAGTTTCCATGTATACCGCTTAGGAGGGTTGGTATCTTCCTAAAGCATATTGATGAGTTGAATAATAGTTTCATTTGCCAGCCATTCTTGCGAGGCTTCCTCAAGCCAACCTAGAACGGGTAAAGATAAAGCGAAAAGAGATCCATCCTCCTCAAATTGTCGGGATAAGGCATCGACAACCACGTTTTCTTTACCTTTCTTATAGATAATCTCATAGTCATACCCTAGTAGTTTTGTGGCCCACTTATGTTGTTCTGGTGAGGATACCCTTTTTCAAGAAAGTACTTCACATTATGATGGTCAGTCTTGATTTTGGAATGAGGTATGGGCACCAGGTCTCTATGGCATGCAGGATGGCCATCATCTCTTTCTCATATGTGGATTTACCCAAATTACGGTCGCATAAATCCTTACTGGTGAATGCCAAAGGGTGCCATTCTTGCATCAATACTACTCCAAGACCTCTTCCTGAGGCATCACATTCCAAGACGAAAGTCTTAGTAAAATATGGCATCGCTAATATTGGAGTTGTGCACATGGCAGCTTTTAAAGCTGAAAAGGCTTGTTTTTTGGCCTCATTCCAAACAAAGGCATTCTCTTTTAGTAGCAAGGTTAAGGGAGCTACAATTTTTCCATAATTTTACACAAACTTCTTTTGGTACCCTATAAGTCCTAAGAACCTATGCAAGCTCTTCAGGGTTTTGGGACAATGCCAATCTTGCTTAGCTGCAACTTTCTTGGGACCAACTCGTACTCCCTCTTGGCTCACAATGCGACCCAAGTATTCAACTCCTGAAGCCCAAAAAGCACATTTGGAGTGTTTTACAGATAGTTTGTGCTCCCATATGAGTTCCAAGGCTCTATCAACATGCTCGATGTGGTATTGCCATGTTTTGCTATAGATCAAAATATCATCAAAGTATACTAGCACAAAATTGCAGAGGAATGGTTGAAAGATCTTGTTCATGAGGCTCTGAAAGGTTGATGGAGCATTGCAAAGGCCAAATGGCATCACTAAAAACTCATAATGACCTTCATGTGTACGAAAAGCGGTCTTAGTGATGTCTACCTCTTTCATCCTAATCTGGTGGTAAACGGAACGAAGGTCACATTTAGGAAAAAACTTGGCTCCATGAAGTGAATCCAAGAGGTCATCAATAACTGGGATACAAAATTTGTGATTGAATGTCAACTCATTGAGAACCTAAAAATCTTGACGCATGCACCAAGTACCTTCCTTCTTTAATACCATGACCATTGGTGATGAGTAAGGGCTAGTACTAGGACATATGACTCCCACCTCCAACAAATCCTTAATGATCTTTTCAATCTCATTTTTTTGTGCAAAAGGGTGCCTATAAGGATGCACATTGGGTGGTTGACTTCCTAGAGTGAGGGGAATACCATGGTCATGCTCCCCACGCGAAGGTGGTAAACCTTGTGTCATTTCAAAGAACAATTGATGTTTAGAGAGAAACAACTACAAATCAAGGTGAATCTCTAGTGATGTGGTGTCAACTACCTGGATGGCAAGGAATTGCGCAATAAAACACAAGTGACCTTTCTTCAACAACAACTCCATACGATGAAAGGTTATAATTTCAAGGGAACCTGATGTAAGACCCTCAATTGTAACGTAGTCCTTGTTGTATCCTATAGCATTATTTGTCTCTTGTATAAGTTGTATCCAATTCTTTTAATTGTATAATCTAATTGACCCCTTGCCCAACCTTGGGCACTAGTCATAGTTGACTTAGGGAAAGGCTTGATTCTCATTCTAACGATTTGCATTTGCATTTTTGCTTGACATATAGGCTAGTTTCCCCTCACCTTTAATAAACTAAAATTAACTCCTAGAATTCATCTAATAATTCACATAGTAACTAGGGNNNNCCCCCCTTGGCTTCCCTAGGAGTAAGCCTAGACGGAAGAGGTTCAAGTCAAAGTGACAGCGTGGGCTTTGAACCTAGGTATTGTGCCTCTAAGGACACACTAAGTGAGCAGGACTTAGCTCACGTTTGCAAGTGTGTATAAGGACGGCAACAGGATCCAACCCATCAAATTTGTCCATGTCAACCTTTGGAAAAGGGAGCCATGAACTGTGATTCTGAAAATGTGGGTGGTGATTATACTGAAACATGGATGCAGCCTATACTTCAAGGGAAGTAAATTCCTCTTTGGTTGGATCAATGTTTGGATCTCCTACATGGATATTCAAGCACTCCCCTAATACTTTCAAGTTGCCATGTTGTTCTTTCATTAATGCCTTCACAAATTCGAGTGAAGTCTCAATGTTATCCACTTTGTCTTCTAGATGTATGCAATGAGCGGATTGGGGTTATTGTTGTTTCTCTAAGTTGGCCATGTTGCAAGTTTAAACTATGCAACCATCGAAGATTTTGTGGAAGTATAATTCTCCACTTATCTCACTGCGACCAGTAGCCTAAAAGGAGTGTTTTCAAATATACTCAAATCACCATATTATCAGGTCCACCCAAAAAGAAGTTATTTAAGAGGTACACCCCGCGATCAGCACAATGCAAGTACTCTTTTGAGATAAGTCACCCATAATCGTCACTTTTTTTCTTTTATTCATTTTTTTAGTGCTACACCTGTGGGAGTATTACTCCTGACTTATTATAACTGCAATGACAGAATCTTCAAATTCCTTCTAGATGCAAAGATGTAGGAATTTTGTTGGCTAATTGCAGGGTCCTAGAGCAGAGGAGTGTCAAGTTATATAGCTCTCTGATATACTTGCAGGGTCCAACAATAGTAATCGGCCTTATATCTTAGGGCACTAACTAAGGAGGCTCAATCGTGCCCTTAGCCATACAACCCAACTATCCAGCTACTAGGGAGTGATCTCCCCGAGTGTTGTTCTCGGTGTACTATAGCAACTAGATAGTCGATCGATTGATCTAAGGTTGGTTTCAAGTATACCTAGGGGACTTTCGATGTACACAAAGGTATGTGGAAGTAAGATTCCATATGCAAGTGTTGTCTAATGCGACACTACTCGAAGGGGTACCAACAGGGGTTACAAGGGTTTCCAACAACGTGATTCCACTTGTATTTCTTGTGTGTATTCTACCCCAACCACAGTTTTACAACCTGAACGATGGATCACTATGTTATTTAAAGATTTCGGAACATGTCTCTAGCATGAAAAAAAATCTACTAAAATTTGGAGGCGTGCTAGCTTGGGAAAGAGCTTTCATACCACTTGTGGTGTTCCTTAACCCTTGAAAATTGGAACACAACGAGCATGTAGAGAATAAAATTGCAAATTAACCAAAAACAAGAGAAAATAAGATAAAATCTGTAAAAGTACCCTTGTAATTTGATAATGCGAAGAAGAATACAATGTTCACTTGCCTCTTAAGGTGGCGCGACCTTCAACTGAGCAGAGCTCCAAATACACAACACAAGACAAACATTCCATGATATCCTATCTCTTTAAATAGCTTTTTCATAGCCAAAACGTTTCTTTTTTGAGAACCCCATATATTATGAGATCTAAGGAAATATCAATGTTTGTATTGAGATTCAAGGAGGTCCCTTGCTACCTTCTTTCACTTTCCAAATCAAACATCTCTGGCTTTATGTATTCAAGAGGTAATCACCCTTAGCCGACAAAACCTAAGAACCATATCCAGGACCAATCCTACCAAGTTGATCATTTCTTTTTTTCAATCTTATCTCAAAGATATGAGGTGTTAAGTGTCATGTAGATACCCCATTCAAAGAGGCAGAGGACGATAGGTCAGTGCAACAATGCACACGCTCTCGCTCCTTTGGGAGACATCTAATTCGCACATCACTACAAAGACATACCCACACCAATTTGTCTAAGCACAAAGATAACTTCCATCCCTAGTCAAATAATCAACTATCGATCACCAGATTTCTCTCTTTGGCCTTAGATATTAGGAGAGATCCACTTGGTGGCTTTCAAACTCCTATTAGGAAGGAGTACCTAGTCCAACCCTCGCAATCCAGAGCATACACAAGAGGACATTATCAGGTTTAGCATTAGCTCAATCACTGTTATGGATTACTGTATAGATGTTATTTCTTTCACATCTACATATACTTCTACCTTGATTACAACACAATATGTTTCTCTTTCTCTATGTTAGGATTTACCCTCTCACTCGCTACTTTTATTTTTCATCTCATATTATTTCTATTTCCTTTTCAGCACTTATGAGTTGCCTCCGCGCTCCCACACTACTATTGTAATTTGTTACACCCTCTAGTCCCATTGACCTATTTTGGTCACTCATGGACATTAATAAAATTATCTTATCTTATCTAGTTTCCTTTGAATAAACTACTCTTAGCACAAGACCTTTGGCTTGTTTTCAGGTGTGTGTCCTTGTATGTATTTAGTTGTTCCCATTCCAATGCACATAATTAGGTTTATTTTGGTCCTGTATATCTCAAAGCTGTAAACTTCGTGTCGGGGAAAGTGTTGGCGAGGGTGGGGTAGACATCATGTCGGCGACATCGGCGGAATATGTCGGCAAGACCTCAAAAAAATACAAAAACAATCATTTTTTTCAATTTTTTTAATTTTTTTAAACTTGTAAAGCAACAACAACATCAAATAAACACTTTTCTACATCAATATGAAAATACAACCA
>SNQJ01S0118921.1:11483-34512 GCA_010110895.2 Picea sitchensis
TGAAAATGTCTCCTTGGTATATATAGGAGACTAGGAGGTATAATTACAACTAATGGCCTAAAGCCAACATAAATAAAATAACATTACTAATATAATATGCCCCAATTAAGGGGTAATGAGCCAATATTAGGGCTTAACAAAAACACAGTCATTTCCCCGCTTGGTGGACGAGAGGCCCGACATGTAGTCCATTGAGATGGATTCCCATGGTCTGTTAGGAGTAGGAAGAGGGGTGTACAGACCTTGTTTCTTAGTGGTTGGTTTGGCAATAGTGCAGGTAGTGCAAGACCTGATATACTTGCTAACCTCCTGTCGAAGTTTTGGCCAGTAGAAATGTTTTTGTAGCATTGCCATTGTCTTTTCTACACCGAAGTGTCCTGCCACCTGGCTGTAGTGGGCTTCCCAGATCAGCTTCGCTCTCTCACTTGAGGGAACACATATATGGTCTATACGACACAACAACCCATCCGGAAGATGGAAATTATCTACAAATACCTTTGCACCCAACATTTGGTAGGTGGTGGCGAAGTTCAGGTCTGTCTCATAGAGTTGGGGCCATCCAAAGGTCTCATGGTTGTAAGAGTCTAGCACTGTGGTGAGTGTCGCGACTGGTGGTCTGCTGAGGCAATCAGCGCTGGTGCTTCCTGTTTTATACTTGATTTTGAAGTGGAATTGTTGCAAGTATGTGGACCACTTTTGATGGTGGTCATTCTGCAATTTTCCTTCTGTCTGCATGAACTGCAGTGGCTTATGATAAGTGTGGATGACTGTCTCCCTCCCAAGAATGTAATGTCTCCACTAGCGGCAAGATTTCATAATGGAGTACATTTATTTTTCGTAAGTAGGGTACTTATGGACAACATCTGATAGTGTCACACTATG
Organism: Picea sitchensis; assembly: GCA_010110895.2. NCBI lineage: Eukaryota > Viridiplantae > Streptophyta > Pinopsida > Pinales > Pinaceae > Picea > Picea sitchensis. Next base: position 12,366 of record SNQJ01S0118921.1, read on the forward strand.
ATAGGCCACGGGGTGGCCATGTTGCGTGAGAACGACAGTTTGAAGCATCAGTCTCAATCTCAAAGGGCTATTGCAGGTTTGGTAGTGAAAGTACTGGGGTTGAGCATAAGCGCTACTTAAATTCATCGAATGCTTGTTGTTGTGGCTGACCCTATGCAAATTTCTCCTTACCACCACCCCTGGTTATTTGGCTGAGGTCCCATGCAATATGGGAGAATCCCAACACAAACCTGTGGCAGAAATTGGCAAGGCCCAAGAATCTCCGAAGTTCAGTGAGTGTGTTTGGGGCTGGCCAGTCACGGATGACTTGGATCTTGGTTGGATCCACATGTACACCATGTTGATCAATGATGTAGCCTAGGTAATGTACCATGTCCATGCCGAAGGAGCATTTTTCCAAGTTGGCATATAGCTTGTGCTATCGTAGGGTGTGCAAAACCTGTTGAATATGCTGCAAGTGTTCGACCCAAGTCTTGCTGTAAATGAGAATGCCATCAAGATACACTACTACAAAAGTATTGGTGAATGGTCACAAGATATCATCCATCATCCTCATGAAATTGGTTGGAGCATTTGTCAAACCAAAGGGCATGACCAACCATTCAAAAAGGCCTTCCTTTGACTTGAAGGCGATCTTCCATACATCTGTCTATTCTATTGGGACCTGGTGGTAGCCAGACGTTAGATCAATCTTACTGAAGTATTTGGCCCCCATGAGTTGATCAAGGAGGTCATCAATTCAGGGAATCAGGTACCGGTTTCTGGCTGTGATTTTATTCAGAACCCAATCACCAATGCAAAGTCGCCAGGTTCCATCTTTCTTCTGTACCAGCATGATTGGGCTCTCGCAAGGTGATGAGCTAGGACAGATGTGCCCCTTGTGGAGCAATTCTTAAATTTGTCGTTTGATCTCCTCATTCTCTAACAGAGATCGTCGATAGACTGGCCCATTGGGCAGCAGTATGCCGAGGGTCAGATCGATGGGGTGCTTGACCTGATAGTGCAAAGGTACCCCGGTAGGTGAGGAGAAGATATCCAAGTATTCTTCCAGGACCTTATCTACTTGCTTCTACTGTGTGGAGAGGTTGGCCACAGAGACCCTAGATGTGGCTATGATTTTTCTCTCATTCTGAGAGTGAATCGCGAAGAAGTTAAACTTCCCCATCTGAGAGATGACCTTTCTGCATTGCTTAGCAAAGATCAAGGAAATAACACTAGGTGGAATAGCCTCAGGTATCCTGTTCAAAGTAATAATAACACTATGAGGCCTAGACTCATATACAACATGACATTTTCATAAATAAGGTTGGCCCAAAAGAACATCACAAAATTCGAGAGGAGAAACATCACACAATACCCTGTCTTTGAAGAGCTTGATGTCGTACGACAGTCGACACTGTTGGTTGACGCGAAGATCGCTTCCTTGGAAGAGCCATCCAATGGTGTACGGTTGTGGGTGCGGCATTGTCGGCAGGGCCAGCTGCTTGATGACCTCTGCTGAGATGAGGTTCTTCTGGCTACCACTATCAACAATGAAGTGCAGTGGGGTTCCTGTTACCCACATCTGTGAATGGAAGAGGCACTCTCCTTCTTCTAGCTCGTCTAGTTCACCATGTTGGAGCTTGGTGGTAATAACAGTGGCATTGGGTTCCACATCAATGATCCATATTCCCCTTTTTGGTTCTGACTCAGAGTTAGAACCCACATCTGATTCAGAGGATTTCACTTTGGCCACCAACATCTACTTTGAGCGGCAATCAACAGTGTTATTCCAAGGGCTCTTATGGAATTCACACCACTTCCTGGTATCTTTCATTGTCTTTCTGGTGTCCTTCTTTGCTTGCGGCTTGGACTAGTTGTCCTGATACTATCCATATTTTCTCTTTCCTTTGTTTTGTGGGTTGGGGCCGCCCTTTCCTGGATTTTTTTGTGAGGTTTTCCCCGACCCAAATTGTCACATCTTTTGTTTGAGCTTCTACTCGATTTTGACGGCATATCGGTAGGTCGTGCCCAAGGATGAGATGTCCAAAAAGTCCATTTCGGTCTGGATGTATCTATGCAGAGCACCGTGATACTTGAGCACCAGATGTCTCTCTGACTCTTTGATACCCATCTTGGTGTGCAAGGTATGGAAGATATTTGTGAAATCTGGCACTGCTTGGTCTCTTTCTTGCCGTAGTGCGGTCCATTTGGTATACAAGTCGTCATAAATTTCGACAGGGTAGTATTGTTCCTTAGTAGCATCCCTCAAGGATTCCCAGGTGGCCATGACTGTAAATAATGAGGGTTCCCTTGTTTCCTTTTGCTCACAGAAATTTTCCCACCAATCTTTGACATGGGGAACAACTTTGAGGAGCGCAAAAGTAATCTTTTCTCTATTCGAAAAGTTATGGACAGAGAAATACCCTTCTAGTAGATTCAACCACTTGTTTATAGCATCTGTGTCTATCTGACCTTCAAATATAGGAATATTGAATTTTATTTGTACCTTGAAGGGGGTGGTGCCTCCGCTCGAAGAAGATGTGTCGCATGTTGGCAGTCGCCAAAGGATTTGCGTGAAATTATCCATCATCTCATTCCTCTATTGCATGAGGGCTTCCTCAATCAACAGTTTGAAAGGATCTCTTGTCCCATATTCTTTCTTTTCTCCTTCCATGAGAGGTTTCTTAGGTTTGAGAGAGCTTTTGTCCTTAAGAGAAACAAGATCGAGACCCAAATATTTGTACTCCGACCTCATTGGGGACATGCATTAAGAAGACAAGGAGAAGACCTCTCTGATACCACTGATCCATATTTTATGAGAAAAATGAAATGACTACATATTATTACCAGATGCTTAACACAAAATAACAAATATATAGTAAAACTGGTTTTCTATTCAATAAGGAAATAAGCTGAAACTGTAAAATGCAGCGGAAAACAAGCTTGCTGGAATGGTGGCGGCTTATCTTTGAGAAGAGATGTGACGGTCGTGCTCATTCGCAAGAATATTATTACAATGAGGCTCTCAAGAAATTTTTACAATAAATAGGAGTTTCAAAAACCCTAAACATCCAAAAACCTAACCCTAGGAGATGAAGTGCCAAAAGTCACGTGGGCCACGTTTGGGTAAGTCAATACATCAACTTCCCGAGGTCGTAACTTTTGCATACGATCTCTATTTTAGGCGTATGATAGCCCGTTGGAAAGATATATCCGAGGAATAAAACAGTCGCACAAAATTTTGCAACTGCAACATACCCCCAAAAACGTTGTTTAGGGCCTCAAAACGGCTCCGGAAGTTCAGGACCCAAAAAACTGCTAAAAATAGAAAATTATCAAAATTGCTAAAAATTTGTTTTGAGCCAGCTGGAAAAGGTGGGTGGCCACCGATATCGACTTGGATCAGTGATAATGAAAGCGCTATCAGTATATCAAAGAATCTAGTGATGCACTCCAAGAAGAAACACATTCCACTAAAGTATCACATTCTATGGGAATAGGTTGCAGAGAAGAACATCAAAGTTGAATATATGGGGACAAAGGAACATGTTACAGATATCTTCACAAAACCTCTTCCAAGGGAATCCTTTGAGTATCTTTGCCAGAGACTCGGAGTAATTTCTACTCCCAAAGGAATACTTTTGAATGCTTAAATTATATGTCTTATATTTACATGAGGAAGCACCATACATAGGATATTTCAAGTTGTGGGAATAGGTTCAGGAAGAGTTCATTCAGGGGGAGTATCCATAAAGATAGTTTAGTTAGGGGGAGCAACCTCGGATAGGAAGTTTCCTTTTCCATTGATGTCAAAGGGGGATATATTCACCAAATGTAGGTCAGAGACTTATATTCTTGGAAAGAGAGCATAGAGGCATGTTTCCAGGGGGAGAGATGGTCACAGGGGAAGCACAAGAGATATGACTTCAAAATTGCATCAGAGTGTTTCCTTCAATGCCAAAGGGGAATATTGTTGATTAATTGGGTTGGTTGTCATTGATTTCAACCCTTGAAGCAAGTCTGGTAGAAAATTATGGTAGCCCCAATATTATGGTTAAGGGGCTTCAATTTGATTGATGTATAATGGTATTAAGTTTAATATATTTGTAGGTAAGACTATTCTATATAGATAGTACATGTCATGCCATTTCCGGTGATATTTGGAATGCCACATAACTCCTCATGGTTAGAGAGTTATGGCCTTATGAAGTTGGAGAACCCTCATGAATTATCTAGAAGGTCAAAGAAATAAAAATTATTCTAGAAGCTCCTAGAAGAAGTTGACTATTCAAGTGATTAACACTAGGAGTTAATCGTGGGTTAAGATGTTGCAATAAGAAAATAATTAATAAGAAAGTTAGTTTCAACTTGGAGTGGAGAACTTACTATTTGTGGAAAGTAGTTAAGTTAAGTGGACAAAGTGGTTAAGTTAAGTGGACAAGTGGTTAGAAGTGGGTTAGCCTTAAAAGAAGGAAAGTGGGTTAAGTTGGTTAGAAGGTAACCCCTTTAGGAAGCTACATGGAATTATAAATAAGAAATAAAGGCTCTCTCATTAATACATATTGAATATCATTAAATATCTATTTTGTGAAAGGTTATTTGAATAGGTATTATTGATAGAGAAAACATGCAGTGGAAAAATTCATGGCAGGAAAAGTGCAACGAAAAAAGTGTGATAGAAAAATCGCGACGGGAAAATCATGGCAGGAAAAGTGCGGTAGAAAAATCACGGCAGAAAAAACACCACTTATATTTTAGGGAGGTTGGACAAGACAAGGATAGGTGGTTGTATCCACCTTCTAGTTGTAGCCGAAGAACATAGTCGGTTGTAGCTAAAGAATTGGGGAGTTGGAGCTTCCCTCAGGTTGTAGCATGAAAATAGGGGGTTGAAGCCTCCTTCCAATTGTAGCTGGAAAACAAAGGAAGTTGGCGCTTCCAATGACTGTAATTCTTAAGGACACATAAGAAAAACCATTATGTGGTTTTCTCTCACATTGGGTTTCCACATAAAATGTTGGTGTACTATGTATGTGTGTGATTACTCATTGTTCATGGTTTATTTATTCTTCACATGATTGAATGATATTGGTAAAACGATCATAAATACAAATAACGTTTATACATTGTGGTTAAAAAGGATTATAATTTCTCTATTATTGATTCACCCCCCTCTCAGTAATCCAACATTTATCATTTTTTCAGTTCCTAAACTTCCGGGGCCATTTTGAGGGCCTAGAAAATGTTTTTTCACAATCAAACACATCAATGATAGACAAAGTCTCACATTTAGCCCCAAAAATGAATATCCTCATCGATACCTTTCCAACGAGCTATTGTGCGCCCCAAATGGAGATCATATGCCAAAGTTACGCCCCCAAGAAGCTGATACACCAAACTACCCAAAATGAGGTCCACAAAATTATTGGTTTTTCATCTTCCAAGGTTAGGGTTTTGGATTTTCTTTATGTTAAAAAGGACTTTAGAGCCTCATTGTAATCATTTTCTTGTGAATGTGAGTAACCGTCACATCATTACTCAGTGATAAGCTTCCACCATTCTAGCAAGTCTTTCACTATGTACTTCTACAGTTTTGTACAATTTGTTCATTAATAGAAATTGTTTATTATTACACCTTTGTGTTTATTGCAACATTTATGTGTATCTCACAATATCTCTGTAAATTTTGTTGTTATATCTCTACCTACATTTCGTTCTAAAAAATAATCTGAATCATCTTTCTTCAATTTAATTATTCATTTTAAATCAATATTATATCCTCTCTTAAACTTATTTTCTAACCTACTTATATAGTAAATAGATTGTATTAATGTTTTCTTATTTTTTTTTTAGGTTGTGTATAGGTTCACAAAGAAAACACCAATGTGTATGTGTAGATCTACCTTATCTTATATTCTAATAATCAATCATCTAACCAAAAAACTATCTCACAATATATTCTTTATTTATTCTTCATACATTTTGTTATTATAATAAATAACAATATATTCTTGATTTATTCTTCATGCATTTTGTTATTTGCGCATCACATGGAAAAAAAAAAAAACCTAAACTTTAACTGATCAAACTTTTACCCTTATTTTCTCTCTACACCAACAACTTCAACCTCAACCTATTGGTTGAGCTTATTTGATACACATTAACACCAAATAACCCACATTATCTTCCATCACATATGATTACCAAAGATAGCATGACATCTTAAAACATCTTTCAATTAAATTCAATGGCTTGGGTGATTTGGACTCATGTCTTGGTTGCCACAAGTGGTCTACTAGTTCCTTAACTTAAAGATCCATCTTTTTCTATCATTAAATAATAATAACCATTGGATTGAACATAAAGCAAGTTATAGTGCTTAATAAAAGATAAAATGTGGAGCATCGTACATGAACGTGTGTGCCAAGTTATCATAGGTAATGCTCTTTACACCGAAGGGGCATGACATTTTCACTAAAGGACAATAGTTTAATAATCTTCATCCGAGAAGAAGACACTTATCCTAAATATTTTAATCTCGTTAGTGCCATAATTTGATTTCTTCAAGCATTATTTGTGTTATCTGATTGTGTATATATTATCTTTTTACCTAGAAATGTCATTGGTAGTGAAAATAGAAATAATATGCACATTTGTTATGGGTAGTATTGATGGGATAATGGGATGGAAATACATATAATTATTTTTTTATAAAATTTAGATAAAATTCGGAGTTGTTTTTGATAGGGGTATTAGGATGACAATTACAAAACCATGAAAATTATATAGGTGTACAATGTTCAAATTTATAATAAATGTTATTAATCAATTATGAATAATAACATATAAATTTACAATGTAAATAATTGTTATTAATTAATTTAATAATTTATTATAAGTTCAAAGTGTTAGTTTCACAAGTTCAATGGTTAGTTATCTAGTGTATTTGTTGTTTTTTAAGCATGAAATAAGTATGTAAGTTCTCGATGTTTAGAATTGTTATTGAAAGATTTATCTTAAACCTGGATCTATAAGCATGGAAAGATATCCAATTTCTTAAAGTGTAATTTTTTATTATTATTTCATTCTATATCAAGTTTTATAAAATATATGTAATTGCTTTATTTAATTAAGTCGACTTTATTTTTATTATTGTTATTTTTTTTAATTAAATCGATTTTATTTTTAATATTATTATTTTTTTAATTACATCTACTTTAATTTTTTCAATATAACATATCTAGCATAACACAATGTTAATGCCTCAACATCTTCACATACTAAGTTGTACATTTTACTCTAAATAAAATAAATCTACTCGATTTTTAAAACTATTTTTTTTCATACATGAATAAGAATAAAACTTAAAAAAAAATACAAATAAAAAAAATTATATTATATATATATTTTTTATGCATGCCAGCACAATGTTGAATTTGATTATGCAATGTGATGTGATTTGATTATGTACTTGACTTGGTTCTTTAAGAAGTGATTGCACCAATTGTGCCCAACGATAAATAAATTCGTTGTGTAGCATTTAAGAGACACCTATTCACAAACTTTATTTGTGACGGGACGATCTAATAGCATTGTGGGACAAGATAAGATTTTCATGGGACACAATGGTAAGTGAGAGGGAATTCTTGGTAGTTAGAGTCCAAAAGTTCTCTAAGAATTCAAAATACGTTAGGAGTCCAATCTAAGGTTTTCAATACGTCTCTTCCGGTCCGAGGGGGATTTAACTTTATTAATTAATAAGAAACAAAAAGACATGCACCTACACCCTCGAAAGGTAATTACTATAAAATATCAGATTGTGCATTCGTGCGTTTTGTGCTTCCTGTTGGGCACTATGAATTCACTTAATAATGCACGAGATACTGTTGATTAAGATGGAAAAGACGTGAAGAAAAACTACAAAGTCCTTGTATAAAAATATTGTTTGAAATTTTCACATTATTAGCAATAATGTGAAAATAGATAGATAGATAGATAGATAGCAATAAAGTGATAAAATGATTTTAATATAAAAGTAAGTTTTATATTAGAACACTCCTATCAAGGTTTACAATGTTAAAATAAAAAGCATCTTAATTAAAGTTAAAATGTGTTGATTGAAAATTAAAACATTAAAATCAAACAACACCAAAGTTATAAATCTTCCAAATTATTGGACAATCATCCATGTTGAGCTACATCCACATGTTCCATCATGTTGTCTCATGACCCTTATAAGAATATAATTTCCAAGATTCACAAACTCTTGAACTATATGGGAAATTTTTCATGTTGAGCTTCATCTAAACTAGATTCCTCCCTATCATTTAAGCATGGGCTTCTTAAAATAAGAAACAAGTATGTTCTTTAGTAAGGTCACCACCACTATTAGCATCCAATGGATCTTCAACAAAGGCTACATTTGGTTTTTCTTTGATCTTTCCTTGAGAACATCATTAACATGAATTCTACAATTGTAGACTATGTGACCCATTTTCTTGCAATAATGATATTCCATCTCCCCTTTGCCTTTATCTATTCTTCTACAATTGTTTCTTGATGATAATGCAATCTCATGTGGAAGAACATCATCCATATCTTGTATAAATGTTCTCTTTTCTCCATCTAAGGGAGATGAAATCATATCTTCTAGAGTTTTTGAAGACATTTCATTGAGAGTAAAAACATCCTTGTTGTAATTAAAATATAGATTGTTTAACAAAATGATTTTGGCATCCTCTTTATTTATCGTAGCATTCAATTCTACTAGTTGTTTGATTAGATATTTCATAGTGTTTATGTGGCTATACATAGTGACTTCATCGACCATCTTGAATCTAAATAATTGTAGCTTCAAAGATAAATCTACATTTACTTCTTTTGTTCTAAATAGTTCATTCATGTTAATTTTGGTTTTATCATCTCTACTCTGTCATTCTAATGATTTATGTAGTGATTGCTTAGCCCCTTTACTATTTCTCATAGATTCTTGTTCATTAGTTTCATTTGGATTTTCACTTTCCACGTATGGAAATTCAGACTAGAATATTATTCTAATGATATTTTTATGATTGAAATCTTAACATAAAAAAACTACTCTTTGCTTGAGCTAAAAACCCAAATATTTTTATGATTGAAATCTTAGCATAGAAAATCTACTCTTTGCTTGAGCTAAAAACCCAAATATGTTAAGAATTTATACTTAAATGTAAATGTTGAAAATAATTTAACTTGTAAACTAAAGTGATAGAAAAGTAGAAACAATAATCTTTATTTAAATATTCCAACTTTCATATACTTTTAAACCATTTACAAATCCAAGGCAATACCTTTATTCTTGGATTTTGGAATGAAATAAATTGTAACTTAATAACTCTACCATAGATTTTTCAGTCTAATGAGCAATTCTCTCCTTAAGATGTGACTTACATGGTGATAGAATTTAACTGATTTTTTTTGGATTTTATTCTTAAAATCGACATTACAAATCTCCTTTCTCTAATACCATATCATGATATAAATATACGTAGAACAACTATATCAAGAAACCTTATCTAAGAATTTTCTCCTCAAGACGTGACTACTTACATGGTGATATAATTTAATTGATTTCGTGAGATCTTCTTCTTAAAACCAACATTAGAAATCTCCCTTCTTTAATACCATACCATGATACAATGAGATCTAGAACAACAATATCAAGAAACCTAAATAAAGTTAATGAACAAATCAAACGCAAAAAAAAAAGAAAAACACAATAACATAATATAATATTATGAAAATACATAAATATCTATTACATTTGAGTTTACCTTCTTCTATAAATTTACATAATAGATGAATATTTTTCACTTAAATATAGAATGAACACATAAATTAAACTATAATAAAAATAAACCTTATATTCTAACATACACTAACTCAAAAAATTTATCTCTAATTAAATAACATAAAAATAATCAACTATACAACTAGTCAATGCACACACAATTACATTTTATTCACTACACTAGCTAATAAATAAAATTATACACTACTTGACATACGACATAACTTCAATCTTATCATGTAACTGCCTATAACGATGGCTAAAGGAAAACTATTCCATGACAAAAAACTATCAACGTTTGTGATTGTGTAATGATCCCCTACTTTACCTGGATTGACATTGAAATCAAAGCATTGTCTTTGGTCATCACATATACGAAAAATAATTGGACCATGGATCAGGCTCCTTATCTCTACATCCAACTAATTTTTCTTAAAATCTTTCTTCTTGGACTTTTCACAAAAGCACATAAAACCATAATGTAAGCACTCAATACACTTGTTTAAAATTTAATTGCCTATTGGGGGACAAATTTCGATATTTCTCATTACATATCAAGCTACCATTGCCACAAATTTTAGGATTCCAAGCCCTCACAAATGTTGTACCATCTTATTCTCATGGATATATCATAACTCGATATATCATAACTTTAGATAATAAAATATACCATTACATCGTGATAAATACACAATATTAATATTGTTAGGGATTTTTTCCATATTGTTAGAAAATGAATATTTTGATGAGTAGATTGAGATCTCATCATACATAGTTATATATCATTAATTTTTTTTATTGATTTATTGTTCATTACATTGTGATAAATACACAATATTAATATGGTTAGGGATTTTTGCCATATTGTTAGAAAATGAATATTTTGATGAGTAGATTGATATCTCATCATACATAGTTATATATCATTATTTTTTTTTATTGATTTATTGTTTTACTTTAGGAAATGTAATGAAGAGGGAGAAAATACCATACCTTATATTATATTTATACCTTATATTATATTTATAGTTGAGGATTAGAAAATGAATATTTTGATGAGTAGATTGAGATTTCATCATGCATAGTTATATATCATTATTTTTTTTTATTGATTTATTGTTTTATTTTAGGAAATGTTATATATCATTAATTTTTTTTATTGATTTATTTTTTTATTTTAGGAAATGTAATGAAGAAGGAGAAAATTCCATACCTTATATTTATAGTTGAGGCTTGATTCAAGTGAAAAATCATAATCCAAAGAGTCGTTGTCCTTAATTTCTCTTGTTGATATGTCAATTGAATATACACAAGCTTCCCTACTAAAAAATATATGCTTTGAATAATTGCAAAACATTACAAGCAATTCAACATAAATTTTTAGATTTCTAGTATAATAAATATGCATAAGAAAAATAAATGAATTTAGGGAGGGATAGGATGTAGAATGATATAGGTTAGAACTATGAGGTAGGCTAGGTTACAAGGTTTTGAGATTGGGGTTTAGTGGATCGAAAATGATGGTGATAGGGGTGGGCTTGTCAGAAATGCTAGAGTCCTTGGGTCAATCCTGAGACAAAAGTCAACAAAATCAGCTAACATTCAAGGACACAGTGTTGGGGAAACCACAAAAGTGGCCAGAGGACACTGAAATGGGGGCGTAGGGAAGGTTGGCACAGACAAACCTACAAATCAACAAAGTCTCGGATCTGACAGAACTAAGGTGAATGATTTTTATGCATGCACATCTAAAACCCCAATGTATGAAGTGACCTCGTCTAATATTGGCAACTACATACAAAATATGAAGGACCATGCTCTAATAGGAAAATTCATGGGTATATGGCCATGTGGAAAAGCCTTCATGGGGTGGGTGATGTTAAGAACCAAATATCAATATAGCATAGAAAAACCTCAGAATAAGTACTCAACACCTTGAAAAAGAGAGAAATTCAGATAATAAGCCTCTTCGAGGGGGCAACCTCCTTATGCCCACATAAATGTACAATTACAAGATGATTCCAAATGAAAATGTCTCCTTGGTATATATAGGAGACTAGGAGGTATAATTACAACTAATGGACTAAAGCCGACATAAATAAAATAACATTACTAATGTAATATTCCTTAATTAAGGGGTAATGAGCCATTATTTATGGCGTAACTTGCCCCTCCCCTTGAGAAAAGTGTTGTCCACAACACTTGAGTAACTCTGGATGCTTCTGTAGAAAAGACTCATATTCCCAAGTGGAATCTTCAGCCGGTAGTTTCCTCCATTTAATGAGATACTCTGAAATGGATTTGTTCCTTAGCTGGAAAATTCTTGTGTCAGTGATGGCTTCAGGCTCCAATATGATTTTTCCTTCCTCGCCAAGTTCTGGCATTATAGTTTGAACTGGGATCTTGTCACCTATAACCTTCTTTAAGCATGAAACATGGAAAACTGGGTGTACTTATGAATATGCAGGCAACTCCAATTTGTATGCTATAGTACCAATCTTTTGCAACACCTTGTAAGGGCCATAGTACTTTGGTGATAATTTATTATCCTTGTTGGCTTTCTTGAGGGACATTTGTTTGTATAGTTGTAGTCTTAAAAACACCCAATCTCCTACTTCAAAACTTCTTTCACTACGATGTTGATTTGCTTGTTGTTTCATGCGATTTTGTGCCATGGTTAGGTTGTCCTTTAATATTTGTAGCACTTGTTGTTGATGCCCGATGTGATCTTCCACTGCTTGAAACTTAGATTTTTCTTTTAGAGAAGAAGTGATGGAAAGAGGGTGGTATCCATAGAGTGCCATAAATGGTTTCATTTTTGCTGCAGTAAGAAAGGAAGTGTTCTACCACCATTCTGCCAAGGGTAACCATTTGAACCATTGTGTTTGTTTATCAGAGACAAAGAAATCAAGGTAGCTTTCCAGACATTTTTTCACTATCTCGGTCTTTCCATCAAATTGAGGATGACAGGATGAGCTATGAGCCAATTGAGTACCCAAACAAGAAAATAATTATGTCCAAAAATGTCCAGTGAAGATGGGATCTCTGTTACTTACAATAATATTTGGGTTGCCATGTAGATTTTGAATTGTCTCCATGAATGTGGTGGAAACTGTACTAGTTTTGAAGGGATGAGAGAGTGTGCAAAAGTGTGCGTACTTGGTCAGTCTATCAACAATCACCATGATGACACTCTTTCCTTCAGACTTTGGTAACCCTGTGATGAAATACATGGAAACCTCCTCCCAGCACTGACTTGGGATGGCTAATGGTTGTAAAAGACCCGGGGTCTTAATTGTTTCCACCTTATTTCGTTGGAAAACCGAACATTCAGCCAAAAACCTTTGAACATAAGTTTTAAGGCCATCCCAAAAAAATTCCTTCTTGACCCTATGGTAGGGTTTCAAAAATCCTGAGTGCCTTCCTACTAGAGAGGTGTGCAATTCCAATAGTACCTTTTGTTTGAGTTGGGAGCAATCTCTACAAAACACAATTTTTAATCTAAACTTGTAAAAATCAAATGTAGATTGATTACTTTAGCAATAATAATAAAGAAAATGAAAATACTACCTAATCTTTTTTTCGGTTTGTTTTCTTATATGTATGCACTCATGAAATCAAACATTAAACTACCTAATTGAACAGAAAATAATAGATAGTAGAAAATGTTCTATATACAGGAAACTTCTATATTCAACAAACTGATGAAATCAAATAACAGGCTGACCTGTTATTGCATCCAATGTCTGTTCAATATTGAATATCCAACCACCTTTATCTGATGAAGTAAACCTGCTACAGATCTTGCGATTGCCCCTAATAAATGAGGAACGATAATGTTGGAGATTGAATTATAATAACAGAACATTTGATACATACAGTTACAGTAATCATATGATTTACAAATTGCTACGACGAGATAAATCTTGTTGTAAGAACTTGCATGTAGACATTCAATATAAATTAGAGACGAATCTACTAATTTGAATTGGATAGATGATTACTGTGTATATATTGTATCTGAAACATAAAACATGGGCAGAATATAAAATGAATTATGTCAAATGGTAATAAATTACGACGACAAAAGCAATCACCATCTATTATCAAATTAACATACACATAACCTGAATCAAAACATCATACAAAAAAGCTAAAGCTGCAACGTGTATTTTGTTTCATTCAAGTCTGTGATAAAAATGCCCATACTCTTGCCCCAGGCTGAGATGATCCAATGTTTACAAAATGAGATGTTTATATAGGTTTCAGGAAACATAATTGTTTCCTGTTGATAAGATCAAATTGGTTTCAAAAAATAATGGGGCATGCAACCACCCTGATTTCACTAGATATCAAACACTATCAACAGTCTAATTTTGTTTACCCAAAATACAAAATTGATATGGTTGGGAGATCTCAAAAAGTGCCTCATATCATCTTGGAAATCATGGGCTCCTTAATCATCCTAAAAACAAATGAAAATGAGAAGATATCAAATATCTTTTCAATTATCAAATCAAACAATTCGAATTTTCTTAACTGGCTACAGAGTCTTGCGATTTTGTAGCTAGTTATAATAGCAATTGCAATCATATTTTATTAAATAAACAAAATAGACTAATCTTAATAAGAAAAATGGTTTATTCAATCAAATCAAATATCCTAACTTAAGAGTGACACAATCATGCTAAAAATAAAAAATATCGTACCTCAAATCATGAAATCAAAACATATCAAGAAATTTTGGAATTAACGATAGTTGTTGCCGCCTCTACATTTTTTAAAATGACACGACCTGTAGTTTTCAAGCGTTTCTCCTTCCCTTGGATAATGGATTCAAGTCTGTTGTTTTCATTTCTCAACATATCGACTTGGTCTCTTAAATACTTGAGTCATGACTGTAGCAGTGGAACATCGATATAGTACCTATTGATCCACAATCGACACACATCACATTATGACTGTAAGGAATTTGCATTAGCATGAACAACATTATGGGTAGGAGAATCCTCCATGCGAATGGTAGACTTATCACAGAGTTGGATACCAGGAAATTCTAGGTTGTTCTTTAGACAAGGAGGCAAATTATTAACATAGTCATAGTGTCGGTCAGGGTATAGCCCGAATGAGACGGGGTCCTCTTTAGCCAGGAATTTGTCAATTTCTGAGTCTGAATCTTCGCTCACTTCAATTGTGTTGATTGTGTCTGCACGAGGTTTTGTTTTATTTCGAACACATCGAGAAATTAACCGACCAGCTCTTTTGTTCTTGAAATTGACATTAACACTGCCTTTTAGCTTCTTTCCTGTAGGTTTCTTAACAGTTTTAATGCAATCCTTTGGATGTGTAACCGATTGAATGTCTTGTTGAATGACATTAGGGTAGCTCGAGGGTTCATTATTAGGGGGAAAATCACAGTCCTGGAGCGGTGGGGAAGAAGTCGTAGGGTTCACAAGGGTTTCCACAATGACCGGCTTATCTACTTATCCCAACTCATGGTTGCCAAAACCATTTCGTGTAATGAACGCATCCCAACAATCATTTTGTGACTGTAACTGGTGCATGAGGATTATTTTAACAAGTCCATGATGAAATAGACTTGAATCTGACCTCTGTTTCCTAAACCATTTACCCATTTTATACAAACTTCTGAGCAGGTAGTAAGGCATATTCAATGAAAAACCAATAAAACTCATAAGAAGGCGTAGATGGTATAGGAAAATAAGTCTGAATCGTCCCTCACATGTGATGAATTTCTTCACTATAGTAAGTAAATCATGCCACCTAGGTTTCAAAAATGAAATTGGCATACCTCGATCACAGTTGGTTATATTTCATGAGGTAAACAGTAAAGTCCACGAGACCTCCTCCACTTTCGCATTCTTGAACCATTTCTAACCAACCTCTAGCAATCCCATGGATTGGCTTAAGAACACTTATGTTACTTCCAATTGTACATCACCGATCTTTTCCCTACAACCATCAAAGGTTAAGACAAACTCTTGGGCAACCTGAAGGTTAAAACCCTGAAATTTTTCGATGAACACATGCCAACCATTCCTTTCCAAATCTTCCCTAGAGTTATCATACGAAAGCAGGGTTTGGATGTCGTTCGGTTCAACCCTTACCACTAGAGCCATACTACATAGATGGATAATTAACGCACAAGACACAGGTTGTACTGTGACAGTCAGAGTGCCATTCACCTTGCAAATAACTCAACCTTCCATTCGAAGACTAAGCATATACAGTTGAGGTACCACTTCATACAATCCACCTTGGAAGATGTACATTTGAAGTTGGAAAGGATACACACTAGCCAGAATCCTGCAGACATGTTAACAAAGGGAATAACCAGGGATAAACTGAGTTCCTTCTCAGTTTCAGTTGGTCTTCAAGAATGAAGATGAAGATAAGAAATTTTCTAGGTCCAAGAAGGTTCAGAGTCTAGCATATACAGCAGCGGTGGAGTCGTTGAGATCAGTCTCCAAGTGGGAGATTGTTGGTTGTGGAGCCTGATTATCTTCCTGATTTAGAGGTCCTTGCTTTCAGCCATGTTTATACCCCATGAAGTATTTACACCCCAGAAGTATGTAAACTCTTCCACGCGGGGGAGTGCAGAGGGGGGGTACATTGTAATTTCATTGTAAATGTGGATTTTTCATTATAAGGTCACAAATCTAATGGTAGAGATTATGTTAGGGTTTTTTTCCCTAAAAGGAAACCCTCTTTTATGAGGGAAATGTATTGCGGCTATGGTTGATGGTGAATATTGTATTCTGAGATAAGAGACTGTGAGAGAAAGAAGAGGAAGTTACAATGAGTTTGTTGTAGGTTGTATCCCTTCATATGATGGATAATAATAAAGGAAGGACCTGGCAATTTCTATGGTGGATGTGGCCCACACTGGGTGAACCACATAAATCTGTGTCTCTATTGTTTTGTGTATCTTCTGTGTTTTGTTTCCACATTTGTTTTATTTTATTGCTCCACGGTCCTGTTTTTCTAACACATTGATGCTAAATTCTTGATTGATTTATGTCAAAGGATTGATGTCAAGTGATTGATAAATGTCAACGGATTGATTGATTCCAAAGGATTGATTTATTGATTGATTGATGTCAAAGGAACAATGTCTTAGCATACTAATGTAATATTTATTGTCCTTGATGTGAATGAATATATGTCAAGTGGAATCATAGTAATATGATGTGATTCATAAATGAAGATTGATCAATGAGTTTTCATTGATATTTGATGCATAGATTAAGATGGATCAATGATTTGTCAATGATATGTGATGAATAGATGAAGATGGATCGATGTGGTTTCTTTGATATATGATGCATAATTGGTTTGACACATTATTATCTTATCATGGTTAATAAGGAGTACAAATGGATGACCTGCAAAGTGGTCCCCTTATGGCGAAATCCCTCATGGGAAGACGCTTTGTGGTTGCGTTATCCTAGTATTATGGTTAGAGAACCCATGCTTATATGTGGAATAATGAGATGAATATCAGTGAATTTGTTAGTGAAACTATCCTAGATGGATAGTTCTTTTCATGCCATTTTCGGTGGTATGTGGAATGTCACATAACTCCTCATGGTTTGAGAGTTATGGCCCTATGAAGATGAAGGACCCTCATATGTTGGCTCGAATCCCCAAAAGGTCAAAGAAGTAAAAGTGCTTGAAAAGAATAAATCATTATTTAAATGATAAAGTAAACTAACAAAGTTAAGGAGGATTATTTAAATGATAAATTGAAGTGACAAAGTCAAGTAGGACTATTTAAATAATAAATTAATGGAGAATTTTCTAATTATGGAAAGTGGTTAAAAGTGAGTTAACCCTAAAATAAGGAAAATGGGTTAAGTGACCTAGAAGATGCTTCTAAGGAAGCTACTTGGAGAGTATAAATAAGAGGCAAAGGTATCTTGTGTACGATATCTCTTAAGCATGTATTGAAGATCTATTCTAAGTGAGAGGATATTTGGAGGATCTCATGGATGCATCAAAGTTTCCGTAAGTCTTAGATCATGAGGACAAAGATCTAGGAAGTTCAGAAACCCTAGTTTATGAGGTATACATGGGTTGTAGTAAGCCAGGGCGCATACATACGCAGGATGAATGAGGACAAAGTGTGTACAGTGGATGAAGTCATGAATACTTGTGTGTGAGTTGGTTCCAAGCTCTTGAATACTAAAGCAGGTTCTAGATCTTCATTCTATGGGCTCAGATCTGCTATAGAAACTCTGGTATGGTTACATTGTTGTCTTGATGGATACTCTTGCTTGTTTTGTGGTGAATGCTTAAGGAATTCTTGGTATGGCTATTGTGATTTGGTTTGTGTTGGTTGATGGAGTGAGAAACACTCTTATGATTCAGTACTGATATGATTTCTATAGTATGTCAAATGATGATGAATTTCCAATCCTTGATGAGGAAAACTATTCTACTTTGAGAATAGAGATGAGAGTGCATTTGAAGGAAATGGGAGCAATTATTTGGAAGGAATCCATTGGTGAATCGGTTTCCCTGAAGAACAAGTCAAAATTTCCAGCTCAAAGGGAAGGAAAGAATAATGATGCATTGTCTATCAAGACCATTCTTAGTGGACTCTCAAGATCTATCAAAGAGAGCATGGGACAATTCAATTTCGCTAAGGATCTATGGCTAAATCTAGAGGAGACATACCAAAGAAAGAAGAAATATATTGAAGACAACTCCATCAATACCAATAAATGTAAACAATCTCCAAAAACTCTTGTTTGCATTATTTCTAAATATCATGATGTTGGAAAAAAGGAATATCTTGAAGACATTTCAAACGAAGGTAAAGAATCATGTGATGATGTTGGAAAAAAGGAAGATCTTGAATAAATTTCAAATGAAGGTAAAGAATATCCACAAACCCTTGATTGAAATGATTCAATATGTGATGATGTTGAATATTGCTCTACAAATGAAGAAGAAAATCTAGAAATAGTTTGTATAGAATCAATTGATTGTTATCCCATGGAAGAAGTAGAAGAAAAATTATCAGAGCTTAAAGAGAAAGTTGAAAGGGGTCTATATGAATACAACAATGACCATTATTATATAGACTATAGCTATCTTTAGGATAACACTAAAATGTTTCTTAAGAAGAGTCAAAGGCACATATTGAAGTTAAAGGAAATGCTCAAAGAACAAGAAGAGAGTAAAAAGACTCAATTAGAAGAAAAGGAAGAAGAGATCACAAGACTAAAGAATGAAAAAGAAGATAAGAAGGTAGATGATGAGATTGGAAAAAGTTTTGAAATTATTTTCCATCTCAAGACCCAAATTGAAGAATCCAAAAGGATACAAGAACTATTGAAGAATCAAGAAAATGAAAAGGAAGAGTCATGTCATAAGTTAGAAGCTGAAGTTGTTGATATTATAAAGAAAGTGGGGAAGTCAAACAAATTCTTGAATAGCTCAACAATTGTGAATGAGATCTTGGAAAGTCAAAGATCACCAAATGATAAATCAATTCTTGGATACAAGAGAGAAGCTACAAATGTTGAAGCAAGCACCTCAAAGAAGCATGAAGTAAGTCCCTCACTCTCAAAGGATGAAAGCGATGTTGCAAGTCAACGATCTACACAAAGAAAGGAAAATTTCAAAAGAACAAAGCAAGGAAGACATCAAGAAGCCATATTTACACCTCAAAAGGGATGGACGCCAAAGAAAAGGTATGAAAGTGTTTTTCATGGAAAATGGTATTCATGTAATGAATATGGTCACAAAGATTTGGAATGCAGATCTTATGCAAGGAGAAATAATGGAAGATTTCATAACACCATAATGTGTTGGAGATGTGATCAAGTAGGACACATTATTGATCATTGTCACACCATGAGATGCTACAACTGTAGTGGTTTTGGCCACAACTCCCGGGATTGTTGGAACACAAGAAGAAAGTCCATGATGAGGACTTCATATAGCATGACTAGAAGAAGGAATGAAGTTAGGAAGGGAGACATTTTTGAAAATATGGAAGCTCATAGCTCAAGTTATGAGAAGCAAGGACACCTTTAGAAGTGGGTGAAGAAGACTGAACAAGCATAGTAGAATGGAAGCTTTAAGGGAAGCTCAAGTGTGTCATCTTCAGAAGCATACATGGTTTATGGTCGTAACAGTCGCATACATACACAGGCTGACCTTGAACAGGTCACATACATATGCGAGCTGTTTGTACAGCAGGTTGCGTATATGTGGTAAAGGCTTGGGAAAAGGACTATGCGCATGGGTTGCAGTTTGAAGTGATGGTATAACTTTTGTTGAAGGATATGACATTGTTTATTATAGGATCTAACATGGTTTGTTGCCGGTTCTCATGATTATATGATGGCATACATATTTGTATGTATGATGGTGATATATGGTTGAATGATGAAAGACTATCTTGGATGCATGGTACTAACACTTGAGTATGGATTGAGGCATTTTCTGTTGAAGAATAATGTTGGTTATGATAGTGAAGTTATGGTACCTTGATTATGTGATATATCTTGATGATGCTACCTAGAGATGTCATTGAACTATTGAACCACACTACTAGTACATATATTGTTGGATGCTTAGTATTTGTTGTAGTGAATGGAGGATTGAGGCTTATCTGTTGGGGTACATGAATGGTACATATTTGAGTTTCATTGATATACCTTATGATGTATTATTAGAATCATATTGGATGGATATCTTGGTGCATGTATTTGTCATATTTTTGGATTATATATTGGAACATGTAGTTGGTGAGTTGATGAGGTGATCATGTTGTACATCATTAATGAGTCTGATCTATAGTTGGTGCATGATTGGTACACTTCTAGTACATTGGTAGAGGCACATACTAATAGTTTGATAGGCACATGTTTTGTGGTGGATTTGGCATACATGCATGAGGATTCATTTTGATGTGATACTTGGTTCATGGTGGAGACATATCATGAGTGATATGACACTTGCTTGCCATGTTGGTAGATCCACATGGTTGGCATATTGGTAGATGCACATGGTTGGAATATTGGTAGATGCACATGGTTGGCATGTTGGTAGAGGCATATGATTGGTACACCATTGGCACATGTTTGGTACATGGATTGGATACATATATTGATAAGATCCACTTGATAATGTTCGTACATGATGAGACATATCTTTCTTTGACACATTTTGAGGATTGTTAGGTGAATTTGTGTGTGATATGGATATATTATTAGCACACAGTTGGCACATGTTATTAGCATATGGTTGGCACTCTTCATTGATGATATATTTGGTATTAATACACATGATTGATGGACAGAAGTTTTGTGCATGGTTGCCACATAGTTTGGCACATGATGTGTGTGTTCATGATTCTTTATTTCATTGTTGACATGTATTTTGATTCATGATGTGTGGTATGGAACAATTTTGATGCATGGACAGGTCCAAGGATCATCATAGAAAGAGGGGTTGATCTATGTTCTGGGTGAGCAGTAACATTTGCAGCAGAAGCATATTGAAGTGGTAGAACATTGTTCATATATCAGAGAAGATGGGGGGAGACATACCCATAGGGGGAGTCACTCTTCTTACCATGATTCTAGGAGGAGATATTTATCAGATGCATACATGGAAAAGTATCCCTATACTTGGAGAAAGAGCACAAAGGCATAGTTCTAGGGGAAGCATTGGTCACAAAGGGAGCATGAGTGATATATCTTCATCATTACATCAAAGTGATATCCCTTATTCATAAAGGAGAGATTATTAAGAGGAAGATCAAAGGCATTCAGAAAGGGGGAGCATCCCCAAGGAGAGTTCAAGCAGGGGGAGAAGCCCCAAGGAAAGAACTACCCTTTTCCATTGATGTCAAAGGGGGAGAGATAGTCACATTGATGTGATTGATAACTATTGATGTAGAAGCAATGCTTTTTATACATGTTGACATCAATGATTGGTGTTGACATCAATGTTGGTATTTACATCAATGCCAAAGGGGGTGTTAACGGATAAATTCGTGAGTGCGGACACAGACCAATCTCCCTAGATCCACCTAGATCTAGAACAAAACAAGACAGAATACTACTCTTTCCCTAGATCTAGATTATTGAACGAACTAAGAGAAATGGATAGTGGACATACCTTATGAACGCTCTCCTTAAATCTTTGTTGTTCCTTGCTCCGCTTCAATGCTCTTATGTCGTCCAATAACAACAGTACAAACCAATCGAAGTACAAGCAAATTAATGTATTCAATATCTAGTCTATACATGTGATCAAGGAATCATGTAATAAGATGACATCATCATTATGGGAAAG